>CAUYON010070282.1:0-36656 GCA_963573935.1 Arctocebus calabarensis | reverse complement strand
TTCAGAAATATTTTGATCATACTGTTACAGATATCCTTCATGGCATTTCCTTGATCACTATATAAAGACATTAATACTCTACCTTTAATAAGTTTCGCCAGTACCCTGCTAAGATGCACCGTAGGTGTGTTCCCACTAATGTTGGGTTTCCCTTTTAGTTATTTGATACTTCCATCTTGCTGCCTGCAGAATTGTTTCCTTCATTTTGATTTTGGTCAGGCTATTCTTTATGTGTCATTGACCTGTTTGCTATGAATCTTCCTGGTGTTCTATGTCCATCTTGTATCTGCGTGTCACTTGCAATTATTGTGTTGCTAAGTATATCTTTCTACATTTCTATCCACACTTCTGTCTGTATTTGGGTGTTTGGAAGCATATATATATTTACCCATTTATTTTAAATGTCCATATATGTTTCACCTGTGTATCTTTGAATTGTGTGTTATAAATTTATTTTAAATGGACCAGTTTTACTATGAATCTTTATCTCCTTGGAAAATTTTTATATTACAGTGTATTTTGTTTAATTATGAACATCTCATTCTTTCATGATTACTTACATAGAACTTTTTTATCTTATTACTTTTTTTTTGTTTTTTGTTTTTTTTAGACACAGAGTTTCACTTTATCACCCTGGGTAGAGTGCCATAGCATCACAGCTCACAGCAACCTCCAACTCTTAGGCTTAGGCAATACCCTTGTCTCAGCCTCTGGAATAGCTGGAACTACAGGCGCCCACCACAATACCCGGCTATTTATTTTGTTGCAGTTTGGCCTGGGGCCAGGTTTGAACCCACCACCCTCGGTATATGGGGCTAGTGCCCTGCCCACTGAGCAACAGGCGCCACCCTATCTTATTACTTTTAACTTACTTGACACTTTAGAGATAAAGTGAATCTTTTGTATGTGGCCAATTGCAGTGTCTTGTTTTCTTGTTTATTTGTTTGTAATCCATACATATATTTTATTTTCCATTACAAAGTTTAATCTATTTATATTTAAGACAATTAATTTATTTTTGTCATTGTTTTGTTTTCCATGTGTCCTCTAGATACAATTTTCTTCATTTCCTCTCATTGTCTTCATTTTTGTTTTGTTGATTTTACAGTAGGATGGTTTAATTATCTTCTCATTTGCTTTTGCATATTTTCTATAGGTATTTTCTTTGTGATCACCTTGAGAAATGGAAACTACTTAAAATATCTATAAGTTATAACACTATCGTTTAATCTCATAACAACTTCACTTCAAGTGAATAGAAAAATTATACCTCTTTAAATCACACACTTTGCTATTAATGTCACAAATTACGTTTTTATATTTTGTGCATGTATTAACAAATCTTTGCACATCTACATTTATAAATTCGATATAGAATGTTGAGGGTTTTATTCATCATCTTTATGACAGCAGACAATTCTATATCTGTGTGTAGATTTTCTTTAAAAAGAGTCTTTTATGTTTATGTTTTTCATAATACTACCCAAGGTTATTTAATTTTTTAATATAGTGGACTCACTTTAACCTTCCCTGTAGGACTTTTCTAGTGGAGGAAAAACATCATCAACATTTTTTATCTCAAGAAATTTTTTTTTTCTTGTTTTGGAAGTAAAATTTTCCCAGATCAAAGATTCTTAGTTGGGAGGTGATTTTAATTTATCATTTAGAAGCGTGAGAAGTTCACAGCTATTTTATTTTCCAAATAACCTTTCTGCAATTTTCTGTCTACATTTCTCTTCTAGAACTCCTTTCTTAAATATATTTATTGATCAACTTGATTGTGTATTGTAAATTATATAATCCACTTTCAGCTTCCCTTTTTAAATTTTTGCTTCCAAGAGTCAATATGTATAAATAGTATCTTAATTTTTCTGTTTGTTCAGCTTCATTAAGTCTGCTTTTGTATATCTCTAGTAAATATTTCAACTCACTTATTATATTCTTCAGCTATACAATACAAATTGGGTGCATTGTATAGTTTTTTGTTTTTTTGTTTTGTTTTATTTTGTTTTGGCCAGGGCTTAGTTTGAACCCACCACCTCTGGCATATGGAGCTGGTGCCCTACTCCTATAGTTTTCATCTCTTTGTTAATATCTCAGTTTCCTAAGGCATCATTTTGATGAACTGTTCTCTGTTTTGTTTTTGAATGCAGAGCATATTTAAGATAATTATTTATAATTCTTTTTTAGGTAATATAAAGACTTCCATTTCTCAAGGGTTAATTCCTGAAGATTTATTTTGTTACAATGGGACATGTTTTCCGTATTATCTATATGCCCTGTAATTTTGTAATACATTCTATAAATAGTGTTTTTGTTGTACAATGATACATTACAAATTTACAATGTCATATTCTTCTGATACTTTAATAAGAATTATGTGTTTCAACTCCATCCAAGTAAACACAAAAGATGTAGAATCTCTATCTTTTCTTATAGTTGAATAGTACTCCATGGTATACATGTACCACTGTTTGTTAATCAATTTAGGAGCTGATGAGCACTTGGTTTGTTTCCATGTCTTGATAATTGTGAACTGAGCTGCAATAAACATTCTGGTATAAATTTCCTTGGGATAAAATAATTATTTTTCTGCTGGGTAGATACCTAGTAATGGGATTGTAAGAGCAAATGGAAAGTACACTTTAAGTTATTTGAGAATTCTTCATACTTCTTTCCACAGAAGGTGAGTTAGTTTGCAATCCCACCCACAATGAAAAATTGTTCTTTTCTCTCCATATCCATGCCAGCATCTGCAGACTTGGCATTTTGTGATGTGGGGTGATCTCATTGGAATTAGGTGGTATCTCTAGAAGTTTGTGATTTGCATTTCTTTGATGATTAGGGATAATAAGCATTTTTCATGTGTTTTTTGGCCATTTGTCATCTTCAGTGAAGTTTCTGTTCAAGTTCCTTGGAACCTTATAAATGAGGTTTTTTTGTTGTTGTTGTTGATTAATTTGAGGTATCTGTGTATTCTAGTTATCAGTCATTTTTCAGATTCATAGCATGCAAATATCTCCTCCCATTTTAAAGGCTATCTGTTTGTTTTTGTTCTGGTACCCTTAGCTATACAGAATCTTTTTAGCTTGATCATGTGACATTTATTCAGTTTTGATGTTGCAGTAATTGCCACAAGTGTCTTCTTCATAAAATCTTTTCCCAGGTCGATTTTGTCAAGAATTATCCTCAACTTTCTTTTAGAATTTTTGGTTTTGTGGGTTTTTTTCTTTTTCTTTTCCTTCTTTTTAATTAAATCATAAACATATAGATCATGTACACATTAATGCATTTATGGGGTACAATGTGCTGATTTCATATAGAATTAGGAACACTTATATCACACTTGTTAATATATACCTCATTGGTTTTCTGTCTTAAATATAAATTTTTTTCCAGCAGGACTCAATTTTTGTCACTAGTGAGAAGTGTTGGTCCAACTTTTCCACAAGTCTTCCACATGTGCCTAAAAAGTTCTCCCAGCATCATTTATTAAATATGGATTCTTTTCCCCAGTACATGCTTTTATTTGTTTTATCAAAGATCAGATGGTGATATATGGTTGGGTTAATCCCTAGGTTTTCTCTTCCATTCAATAGATGTCTATCTATTTTTGTGCCAGTGCCATGCTGTTTTGATAACTATAGACTTGTAGTCTAATCTGAAGTCTGATAACATGATGCCTCCAGATTTGTTTTTATTTTGAAAAATTGTATTAGCTATTTTTCTGATTCCATATGAAAAAAGTACTAGTTTTTCAAGTTCTTTAAAATATGAAATTCCTGATTTCATGACAATTGCATTAAATTTGTAGATCACATTGGGTAGCATGGACATTTTAATGAAGTCAGTTTGTTACATCCAGGAGCATGGTCTGTTCTTCCATTGGTTAATGTCTTCTGCTATTACTTTACTCAGTCTTTCATAGTTTCCTTTATAGAGATTCTTCATGTCTTTTATTAATGAATTCCCATGTATTTTATTTTCTTTGCAGCTACTATGAGTGGTATTAGGTCTTTGATTTGATTCTCAGTCTATTATTGGTATGCTAAAATGGCTACTAATTTTTGGACATTGATTTTGTATATTAAGACATTACTGAATTTCTCAGTCTCCTCTAATAGCTTTATAGTTGAATGCCAGTAGTTTTCCAGATATAAGATCATGTCATCTGCAAAGAACAAGAATTTGCCCTTCACTGTACCCATTTGAATACCCTTGATCTTCTCTTGCCTGATTGCATTGGTTAGGACTATCAACACTATATTGAATGGCAATAGTAACAGTGGTTACTTATGTCTGGTTTGAGTTCTAAATAGAAATGCCTTCAGTTTTACTCCATTCAATATCATATTGGCTGTGAGTTAATTTTAGGTGGTCTCTATCAATTTAGGAAATGTCCTATATAGGCATACTTAAGAAAATGCCTATTAAGTGTTCTTGTCAGAAAAACATGCTGGATTTTTGTCAAGTTTTTTTTCTGCATCAATTGAGAGAATAATTTGGTCTTCACTTCTGATATTATTTATGAGGTTAATTACATTTATGGATTTACCTATGTTGACTCAACCTTTCATCCCCAGGATAAAGCCTACTTGATCATGATGTATAATTTTTTAAATGTGTAGTTATATCCTTGCATGCAAAGATCTTACTGTATATTATTGTCTTGATATTTATTAATGATGTCATTATTTGTTGTATAGTATCCTGGTTTTGGAAGCACAGTGATATTTTCTTTGTAGAATGTGTAGGAAGGATTCCTTTCTTCTCTATGTTTGGGTTAGATTATGCAATATAGGTACTTGTTCCTCTTTGAATATTTGGTAGAATTCTGGTGTGAAACTATCTTGTTCAGAGCTTAATTTTTTTGAGGATGTACTTTTTTCTTGTCTTTTTGGTAGGGTTTAGGAAGATGCTGATTCTAGGTATTGGTCCATTTACTCTACATTTTCAGATTTCTGGGCATAAAATTTTTATAGTAATTTTTGAGGTTCTTCTGTATTTCTGTGGCATCTGTTATTTCCCCTTTTCATTTCTGATTGTGATTATTAGATATCTTACTTTTCTGTTTCTGGATAGTCTGGTCAATCTTTTATCTATTGTGTTAATCTTTTCAAAGAACCAATTTTTTTATTTCACTGACCTTCTGAATGATTCTTTTGTTTTTTGTCTACTATCCCATCCTCATCATCACTTGTCAGGCCCCAGGACTGGCCAGGTCTCTGGCCCAGCTTATCTAACATCTGGAAGTGGACCGCTGTGCTACCTAGCACAGAAACAATTACCCTTAAGGAAGACAGTCTTCAAGGGAGAGAAACAGTCTTAGTAAGAAAGTATATCTTAGTAGTATTCTTGGAGAGATGCTGGGCAGATGCCCCGTGAGGAGAAGTGAGAGTCAGAGTGAGTGAGTCTGTGAAAGAATGAGAATGAATGACCCCTGACTAACCTCTCCTGCAGCTTCTTATAGATGTGATCCTGTGGCTATTTGCACCACAGCAGTAGAGACTGCCAACCACTGATGTTCTCATCTCATGAGGTCTTGTGTTAAGGAGAGCCAATTTTCTTCCCCATGCTTTTATCACAAAGGTGTTATATTAACTAGATGTTATCAGTTTTTCTTATAATTACAGAGTGTTCTGAGCTTAGCTCTCACTTCTTGTTCCATAAAGCTACATGGTCTACTACAGTTTTTAAGTTCATTTAGTTCTGAAATAATTTTGGTTATTTGTTTTCTTTTCTTTGGTTTTGGGTTGGATTGTTCTTCCTTTCCCAGTTGCTTGTGACAGCCCATAAGGTTGTTGGCTTCCTCTCTTTCTGTTTTCCAGATGAAGGCATCTAATGCTATAAATTTACCCGTCATAATTGTCTTTGCAGTATCCCACAGTTTTTGATAGCCTGTGGTTTTATTACCATTTTGTTCAAGAAATCTAATGAATTTCTTCTTAAACTAATCCTTATCACAGCTGTTGTTCAGCAAAAGGTTGTGTACTTTTTATGACTTTGTGTGGGTATGAATAGTTCTATTGGTGCTGAGTTATATTTTTACTCTGTGATGGTCTGAGAATATACAAGATATTATTTCATTTCTTTGAATTTATTGAGACTTGATTTGTGTCCTAACATATAATCAACTTTGGAAGATGATGCATGGGCTTATGAGGAAAAAAATGTTTTAGTTTTAAAATTTAGTTTTATTAGAATGAAATGTTCTCTATGAAGTCCATTTGTTCTAGGGTCATGTTTAAATCTTAATTCTTTGTTTAGTTTCTGCTTGGAGGATCCATCCAGCACTGTCAAGGGGTGCTGAAATCTCTATTATGAAGCTGGAAGACATCATATTGTTAATATTATTTAAGTTTCTTATTATATTTATGAGCATTTAGATCAAGTAGATAGATGTTAATGATTACAGTCTCTTTAAGTTGTATAATTCCCTTGACCAGTATTTAGAGTCCCTCATTGTCTTTCCTTATTTTTCTTAGTTTAAATCCAATTGTATCTGCAAATAAGTTTGCAACCCCCCCGCCTTTTTTTTTTTTTTTTCTGATTTCCATTTGCCTGGATTGTTGTTTTCCATCCCTTTACCCTGAGTTGTGCTTTATCCTTCAAGGTTACGTGCATTTCTTGGAGACAGGAGATATATATATTTATCCAATCAGTCAGCATATACCTCTGTGATGAGAAATCCAAGCCTTTCACATTTGTTAAGATAATTGCATAGGTACTATGGAGTTTTGTTTTTCTTACTTTGAGGAGGTGTGTTGCTTTGTTTTATTCCTTATGCCATTGTGGAAGATAGGATTTGTTCTTAAATTTGGGGGTGTTTATAGTTCAGTGATGGACTATTGTGCTGGTTAGTGTAAAGAATGGATCCAAGTACTTGTAGAGTTGGTTTAGTTGTGGCAAATTTTCTTCATCTTTTAATGTCAGTAAAATATTTGATTTTTTCATTGCATATGAAACTCTGTTTAAGAAGATATGGACCCCTCTCCTGAAAATTGGTCTGTTTAAAAAGGTTAAAGGTGGATGACCACCCTCTTCCGGCTTTAAAAGTTACAAAAGTCTGCTCACACCATGATATTTTTTCTTTTGTAGGTAAGACATTTTTTATAACTGGATGCTTGCAAGATTTTCTCTTTCATGTTGGCTTTGGCAATGTTAACTATGATTTGTCTAGGAGATGCTTTGTTTGGATTGGTTTGTGCTGGGGTTCTGAAACTATCTACCATCTTGATTCTATGTTTCTCTTAATGCTTGGGAAATTTTACAACATGATATCTTGAGGTAGAGCTTTGGTGTTTTTAGGAACATCATCTTCTCTGTTAAGAATCCCTATAATTTGGATGTTCAGTCTTTTAGAGTAATCCTATAACTCTCTCAGGAAGTATTCTTTTTTTTTCTGCCCCTTTGATCAAAATTGTTGTCTTCAATTTCTGAACTTTTCTTCTCCATATTCTAGTTTATTACTGAGGCTTTGTACTATGTTTTGAAGGTCTTTGAATGTTTCTTTCAATTTCTTAAGCTCTGATATAACTTTTCTACTTATATTCAGATGTTTGGTGACTTTGTCTTTAATTTCACTAATTTCTTAAGATGAAAATTTGAATATTTTTTTGATTTCTTGATTCCATTCATCTATTTGCCATCCATATTCTGAATTCTATTTCTCACATTTAAAACGTTTCTCTATAGATGGTATTTTCTTCTGTATCTCCCTTGTAATCTTCTTTTGTTTTTTACAGTTTTTGGCCGGGGCTAGGTTTGAACCTGCCACCTCTGACATATGGGGCTGGTGCCCTACTCCTTTGAGCCACAGGTGTGGCCATCCCTTGTAATCTCTTGAGGGAGTTGATCTGGTCTCATTTTTTTTTTTTTATGTTGTCAGGATTCCTCTGCTGATTCCTCCCCATGTGTATTTTCAGCTTTTTTTTCATATTAATTATTCTTTTTTGCTTTTTTTTTTTTTAGCTAAAATGTTGGGTTGTCCATAAATATTTGAGAGATTATCTAACTGGGGGCCATTAGGCATCACCCCCCAGAGACTTATTTGGAAACTAAATCCAGTGGTGTGAAATCAGATATGAAAGCCTCAGGAAATGGAGCTAACCACACCATCACCAATGAGCCAGAGCTTGTGTTTGTGGCCCTTTCACCACAGCCTCAGGAATCTTCTTTTGGGGGCTGCATTGTGAGCATCCCTGAGGGCATTCTTTGCTATCTCCAGTTTGGATGAGTAGCACTGAGAGGCAGACTACTGAGTGAATGTCCTTAGTTGGGGGAGGCTACAAGATAGCATAAACTGATTCTGTTATGGTTTCAGACAATTCTCTACCCAGTTTAAAGAAGCCACCATATTTCACGGTGTCCCTTCTGTTAAAGATTTGAACCACTGTGGACCCTACTGGCAATGGCTTGAGGAGAGAAATCCATGGAAAGACGTCTGCTTATGCCCCTCATAGCGCCACCCCCCTCATGAAAACAAAGTCAAATCAGCACAAACTTGTGGCCCCTCACCAGCAGCAGCTGGAGGAGGGTAATCTGCCAGCAGCTCCAACTATTTCTGCTTCAGTGGTATAAACATCCCTGGTACAAACAAGTTCCAAGCAAGCTGCAAGTCCTTCCCCTGGAGTCATGGTGGTAGACTTGATACAATGTAGCCAAGACCTGTGGCTAGGGAGGAGAATCTGATCCCTGGACCTTCCCAGGGCAGGTTGCCTGAGGCTAGGACTGTCTCTCTCCAACTTGGGAAGAAGACAGCTATGAGTGAGTCACTGGGCACAGACTTCTAGCAAGACCTCTTCAGAGGGCAGGGAAAGGACCCACTTATCCTAAGGAAGAGCCAGGAGAATCCATCCCTTGCCAAAGTTACTGCTACATGGCCACAATTGCCTCTTGCAACTGAGGATGGGTGACACTTCACTCAATGGCCCACACAACGTAGAGATCTCTCAGAAATATCGTCAAACACACTGACCTCTGACGGGGTAGCCCATCAGGCAACCAGAAAGTGGGGAGGATGGGCTCTGGCTTCAGGACTGCAGAGGAAAATTTGTTCACTTTTACACCAGGCAGAATAGGGACCCAGAGGCAAGAATTCCTAGGCACAGAAGTGAGACCTCTCAAATTGTTCCTTTGTTCCTTTCTTACTAAGAAAACCCATGGTAGGCCCCCTGGCTTCACCTTTGGTGGTCTCCCTTCACCTTTGGCCCTAGACACATTCAATCTAGTTGCTTCTTAACTTATGTCTGTTCTCTTTCTTCCTCTTTCTCACCTTCATAGTTTGTCTCAGTGGGAATAATGTTTACCTTCAATTTTTCTCTTTGAGTTCAACTCCCCATTTTCAACTTCTAAAGTTCACTTCAGTTTCACTTTTCTCCTTCTGGACAGGAGTTTCTGGTGAACGCTACCTCTAGTTGTTCATCTTGCCCCTCCATTGATATATAGCAATTTTATGTGACAGTATTCAACTCTAAACATTTTTTATCATAATTAAAGTTTTCAATATAAATCAGCCATTTGTTTATTTCCAATGTAATTATCTGTGTTTATTTACCTGTATGAATAAAAATTACCTGTAATATGTTTGTAACTTAACATTTTTTTTATTTGTCAAAAATTGTGTGATTCTGTCTAGGTGTATTCATCAAAATTGTTGTAACTTCAGCTTCAATTTACTGATGAATATATATTTGTGTGAGAGAGATACTTTTGTAATTTAAAGGCATGTTTTGAAAAGTTTCATAACTGCATCTCTTTACGAGATTTAAAAGAAATATTATAAAACTTATAATTTACAATGTAAGTATTCACTTCAGTCATGTTATTATATTTAAAATGCTATGCAATATACGTCTACAATGTATGCATCTTGTAAGAATAAAATTTAATGATATAAAGGAAATGCCTCTTTTGCCTTTGCCTAACCCTAGACAAATATATTTTTAAGTTTTTTTCCAAGGGTGTAACTATATCAAAAATATCATAAATATAATTATAAAATGTCTATATATTTTTGTCTGGCATTTCATTATCCAAAATGTCATAAAGAAATATATCTCTATTGGAAATATTATAATATTCTCTGCTTCTGAAAAGTTGATAAAACCCATTATTTTTATATTCCAGGTCGTATTTATTCCTTCATTTGGTAAGGTTGTATTATTTTCATCTTTTGGTTTTTGTGAATACTGGTGGAATGAATATGGGTTTGGAAATACCTATTAGAAAATTTATGCAAGAATTAATTTCTTTGTTTCTTCTGATTTATAGGTCTATTTACCTGCCTGTTTGCCAATACAATCTACTTTGATTACTATAAGTTTTAATGTTTTGAAATCAGAAAGTACGGTATCTATAACATTATTTCTTTTTCAAGTGATTGTTGGGAAATATGTAGTGTCTTTCTGATTCCACATGATTTGGGGGTTGGGTGCTTCTATTTTTGAAAAAAAAAGCAGGAATTGGGATTTGGTAAAAGATTGCATTGAATCAGCAAAATATTTTGAGCAGTAAGGGCATCTTCTCAACATTAAGTCTTTCAATGCTTGAACCAGAGTATATTCAAGACTGTGTTTTTTATTTTCATGTATTTGCGACTATCTTTCTGTTCTTGGTTACTGATTTATACTTCTATTTTATTTTGGTCAGTAATTTCAGTGTATACAATTTTAATTTTTGAAATTACTTAAGACTTTATTTATGACAGAACAGGTGGTCTTTCCAGAAAAATACTTTCATGAGATAATTGAGAAGATTGTATGTTCTGTTTTTCTGTGTCTCTGTACCTCTGATAGGTATAATTATTTTATAGTATTTCCAAATTCTCTGCTTCCTTATTAATAATATGACTGAATATATTATTTATTACTCAGGGTATAATATCAAGGTATCCTATTAATAGAAATCTTTTGATTTATCACTGCAATTCTGTCAATGTTTCCTTTACATATTTGCTATCTTTCATTCAAGAGAAAGATGTATGTATATTATATATATATATATATTATTTTTAGTTTCAAGTGAATGATGTTTTTATTATTTAGTTTCTTTTGTGCCTTGTGACAGCATGGAAATTATATTTTTAAAAATGAATATTTCTGACATAAAATGTAGTGTGCTTTACAAAATTGTGACCTTCTCTTTTCTGATAGTGTTAACATTTTTTTTTGGTATGTTTTTCTATCATGACAGTTTTAGTATTTTTTTATTAGATATGAAATTGAGACTCTTGTATACAATACAATTGGATTTTTAGTCCCTTTATTTAATTTATGTCTTTTAAGTGAACTATCTAATGCATTAATTTTATATAATTTTAAGAAGGGTAGAACATATTCTTTTCCCATGATCTTTTTTTAGTTGTCAATACTTTCTCTTTTGTTCTCTTGATTTCCTTCGTATATCATTGACTTTTACAGACATACTATCTTTTAAAATTTTCGTATCCATATCTCTATAAATATTCTTTATATTGATGATGAGAAAAATTTCTAAATCATTTGGACTTACCACATATATTACGATATTAAAACTCAATTTATAAAATTTTTTTCTGTTGGCTTGGCACACATAGCACCATGGTTATGGTGTCAGCCAAATACACCGAGGGTGGTGGGTTCAAACTTGGCCCAGGACAGCTAAACAAGTGCAACAGAAAACAAATGGCCAGGTATTGTGGTGGGTGACTGTTAGTCCAAGCTACTTGGGAGACTGAGGCAAGAGAATCACTTAAGCCTAAGAGTTGGAGTTTGCTGTGAGATATAACACTATGGCAGTCAACTGAAGGTGACATAGTAAGACAGTCTAAAAAATTTTTTTTTCTGTATACATCTGCCCTCTACTTTGTCATTGATATTAATAAATTATATATTTTCATATTATTTCTGTATTAAGATAAATTAATGGTTATTTTTATAATTTTATTTTTCAAATTTGATACCACAATTGGAATGTTTCATGAACTATCATAATACCACAGTTTATTTGATATTTGCATATTCAAAACATATAGTTGCATATTTTTCATAGAAGAGAGAAAACCAGTCTTTTGAAAGGCCACAAAAAGCCAGATGTATGAAAATATGTGCCTCTCCATTTATTCTCTTTTTAAGGAGAATCCAGAAGATGAGATTTTACCACTTAAGCCATTACTACATATTAGAGGTGAAGCAGGGAGTTGGTGGGAAACACAATGAACTTCCCTTGACTTCTATGTAATGTTAATTCTGGGCAACTTTTGTGTGCTATAAACTATTAAACAGTTGTAAGGGTTCTCAAAAGTCATATTTGTCAAAATTTTCAAGTTTATATACCTATGAAGGTATTAATATTTTGGTATTCTACTGTGATATCTTGCTACTGTGCTTGGTATAATTTTATATATTTGTTTGTAAAGTATATTCTCCTGAGTTTCTAAAGTGAGATACATTGATATTTTCATTTCTCTTAGGACTATCTTCTCATTACACCCAGGAATTTTTGCCAGAGCAAGATATGATGGATTCATTCCAAAAAGGAATAATGACAAGATATGGAAGCTGTGACCTTGAAAATTTATACCTAAGGAAAGACTGGGAAATAATGGGTGAGTGTATGAGGCAGAAAGTGTGTTATCATGTACTAGCCCATAGTCTCTCAACTATACATGGGACAAATATTCAAAATAATAAATGTATGGAGGTCTTTAGTAACTCTACAAATCTAAGCAGGCATAAGGTAAGACACACGAGAAAGAAAACTTTCAAATGTAACTCATGTGGCAAAAACTTTAATGACAGGTCAAATATTTCTGGAAATAAGGTTAGCACAGGAAAGAAACACTATAAGTGTGAAGAATGTTGTGAAGCATTTAATCAGTGCTCAGAGCTTACAACACACAAGAGAATTCATAATGGAGAGAAACCCTACAAATGTGAAGAGTGTGGCAAAGAATTTAATAGGTTCTTAGCCCTTGCAAGACATAAGAGAATTCACACGGAAGAGAAACTGAACAAATGTGAAGAGTGCGGCAAAGTCTTTAACCAGTTCTCAGATTTTACAAGACATAAGAGAATTCATACTGGAGAGAAACCCTACAAATGCGAGGAATGTGGCAACACCTTTAATCAGTGCTCAGATCTTACAACACACAAGAGAATTCATACTGGAGAAAAACCCTACAAATGTGAAGAATGTGGCAAAGCTTTTAACCAGTACTCAATTCTTGCAACGCACAAGAGAATTCATACTGGAGAGAAACCATATAAATGTGGAGTGTGTGGGAAAGACTTTAACTCCTGCTCAAACTTCAGAAAACATCACATATTTCATACTCGAGAGAAACCCTACAAATGTGAAGAATGTGGCAGAACCTTTTAACAGTGCTCACATCTTACAAGACATAAGAGAATTCATACTGGAGAGAAATCCTACAAATGTGAAGAACGTGGCAAAGCTTTTAACCAGTACTCAATTCTTGTAACACACAAGAGAATTCATACTGGAGAGAAAACATACAAATGTGGAGTGTGTGGGAAAGACTTTAATGACTGCTCAAACTTCAGAAAACATCAGATAATTCATACTGGAGAGGAACCCTACAAATGTGAAGAATGTGGCAGAGCCTTTAAACGGTGCTCAGATCTTGCAAGACATGAGAGAATTCATACTGGAGAGAAACCTTACAAATGTGAAAATTGTGGCAAAGCCTTTATCCAGTGCTCAGTTCTTACAACACATAAGCGAATTCATACCAGAGAGAATCCCTACTAATATGAAGAATGTGGCAAAACCCTTAACAGGTGTTCACACCAAACTCTACATAAAAGAATTTATACCAGAGAAAAATGTTACAAATGTGAGAAATGTTGCAAAATCTTCTCACTGTTCCCACTTTACTCAACATCAAAGAAGTCATACTAGATAAAAGTAAGATAAATGTAATGATTGTGAAAAGAACTTTATCAAAGTGTTAGCATTAGCATGAACAATAGTTCATATGCTGAAAATAATTATAAAAATTTAGAGTGGGGAAAAACTTTATATCAGAGATCTTATTGGGTATCCCATATTTTCTGAAAAATTATTAAAATCAGAATTTGTATTAAAAATTAAGAAATATAAATATGGAAAATATTTGTGCAAAGCATATCAGAAAAATTAAGTGATTAATTAAAAATATAAATTGAACAAAAGTTTTATTAAAACAGCTTGTCTAACTAAATATCAGTAGATTCACAGTAGAATGCACTAAGGCACTAAGACTTTCACACATTATTCACTGTAATCAACAATTGGTTTAGCACAATCTAGTTAACATTGTTTGGAAATTTTAAGTTTAAAAGGCAGAGTGGGATTTTCTGAGTGTTATAATTTCATTTAAAGTATGCTTGTTTGATTAGGGTTGAGCTATGCATGAAATACTTGTTTGCATTTTTGAGAAGCAAGTATTGATGTAATTTTACTCACAATGCAGCAGTGCGATGGTTTTATTCCTAGTGTTTATGTGGAACTATGTGGTTAATTGTTGCTACATTAGATTTATTAAATAGCTTTGTATATTAGTTATATATTGTATATTAGCAATATTTGTGTACTTTTATTAGAAAATCAAAAACATTGAAATGTAATATGGATGAAGCAGAGATGTCCTTGTGGTTGATACATAAAAAATATTTTATGTGATGAATGAAGAAGTCATAACACGCTAATATTTTTTCTGCATTGTGGTAAGAAAGTAAAACAATTGCAATTGTAGAAGTAAATAACTTTACTAATTACACATTAATCTAATAAAATACACTGTATTTTGAAATTTCTTGAGATTACATGTGAATTCAGTTTATTAAATTAAAAAATGATTTTAAGTGTTGAGTGTTGTAGATTGAACAATGTATTATTTTGCTGCCAATGTTAACCTACCCTATATTACTTAAAGTTGTAGGTAATGGATAGTAACAATGTGCTATTGGGTTTCATAGTAAGATTTCATCTCTTGTAATCCATTTTTACAACTGCTTTAAATTTCAAATAATTTCAAGAATAATGTTAACCCATAGGTTAAAGTGTTCTTATCTTTTTCAGTTACACTGTTGCCATAGTGGTCGAAATAAAGATTGTCTAGTATAATACAAACCATATATTTTTCAAACCCAAATTACCATTTATAAGATTTTATCCTACATTTATCTTCAAATATGCAACCTCACTGGTTTGTGAAACACACATTTTTATTTACATGTAAGTAAATTTCACTCTAAAGAAATCTTTAGTTGTAACAGAATTAGAGAGCAATTAATTATGATCCAATGAATGTGGTTATATAACAACTTTTAAAGAAAAGAAAAATATTAGGAAAAAGGTATTTTAAAATGTATTGATAATTTACTGTTGAACTAGAAACACTTACGTTTCTGTAAGGTGATATTCTTTCATGCCTTACATTCAAGTAATTCTTCTAAAATCTTAACACTCTGGCTCAGAATCTCCCCCATGCAAATCCTCTGTTTTTACTGGTTACTCATGCTTGTTCTAACATATAATTTTCTTATCTCAAAGTTTGTGAAGTGTTATTTATATGATCTTCTCAAGGATTATAACAATAATTTGTCTAAAATTTGGATTGTTGATGAAGTAATCTGAAAAGAAAAGAATTACACAACACTTAGTCCCTCAGTACATTCTATACTTTGTTTTCTAAATCAGGGAATCCCATTTCATCTGCTTTTGCTTTGGTTATTATTTCTTTCAGCTTTTGTCATTGATGTAGTTGAGTATATTGACTTTATTAGGCTTATTTCTCCAAGTAAACACTCTGAAGGCTTCACTAATCATGAAGTTATTTTAAATTTTGAGTTGGGGGAACAAATATAGGATAGTGATAGGTATGTAAAAGATGCCTTATAATTAGCACTAAATATTTCTGGAGGAGTTTGCAACTGTAGGTAAGAGATCAACAATATCCAAGGCAAGTAAATAGCATTCATTTTGTATGTGGAGAGAGGACACTTTCACCTCAACAAATTCTATGAAGTCATAACAGGAAATTCTGTTTCTTCAATTTCATAATTATGTCCACTTTATTTCTATCTCTTTTTCGTCATTACAAACCACAAATGTATCATAACCATTCTTCTTTTTGCCAGTGATAGGGCTACAACTTGCTGACTTAACTGTTCTATGTACTACACGCCATTTCTCACAAAACTCTAAAATTTATCAGGAGGAGTTTAGAAATTTTTAATTTGATAAAAATTATTTTGAACCAAAGAATTTTAGACTATGTGTGTGGTATAAATGCACCATTCTGATTACTTTATAGAAGTCAGTGTGATTCAGTGTCCTTTATAATAACTCAAAGAAAGTAAAAACAAAGATAAATTATTCTGAGTGCCATAGAATTAAATCAGGCAGTCAGGATTATCTGTACTTACGCCTAATTCATAGAGTCATAAATATGAAAATAAAAGAAGTAAAGCATATACAACCATGTGATGCTTATTGTAAGCACTACATAACAAACACTAGAATTTGGAAAGGCAGTTTATGGCAAGGGAAAATGTTTGAATTTAATTTTTATGAAATATGTGGTACAATATATGATTCCATTTTAGTATATACTGTTAGTTTTAGACTCTGTTTGGGTATACATTTTTAGTTTTAGAAAATAATATAATGTCTGTTGAATTATATAATTCAATCTCTTTTTATTGCAATCTTAGTGAATTTATATTACATCATTTTATCTTTATTTCAGTGGGTACAACACATAGTCCACGGTTTTCATGCTTAGTTCTTCTAACAGTGACTAATGTTTTGGTCATTTTCTGTAGAGAAATGTCAGGGATCAGTGTAGGTTTTTATTTGTTTTGTTTTGTTTTGAGACAATGTCACCCTATATCACCTTCGGTAGAGTGCTGTTGTGTCAAAGCTCACAGCAACCTCAAACTATTGTGCTTAAGTGATTCTCTTGTCTCAGCCTCCCAAGTAGTTTGGACTATAGTCACCCATCAAAATGCCTGACTATTTTTGTTGTTGTTGCATGTGTCATTGTTGTTTAGCTGGTCTGTGCAGGGTTTGAACCCACCAGCCTCCATGTATGTGGCTGGCAACGTACCAACTGAGCAATGGGTGTCACCCCATGTAGGTTTTGATTGAGAATTTTATCAGTAATTTTGGAATCTATCTGGTTTTATTTGTGACCAGAGGTATGATAGTAAACACCACATATGTCTACCACAGTAACATCTTCCATACCATAACCATAAGTACCAGGAATGTCAGGTAATTTGAGCTTAAAATAAACGCTTTCAAGCACATTGGCCACTCTTATGTTTTTTCTGGATCCTAAATATGCTGGTAAATATCAGAGTTCCTCTGCTTATGACTGTCAAATGAAATGACAAAAAAACAGAATTAAAATGATATATTTGGGAGGGGAGTTTGTAAACACTGCTGTGCTTGGGGCTCCAGGGCAACCAGATGGATCTTGAACTAGTGACCTTGAAAGATACTAAATGGAAACTTGAGAAGCACTGCTAACTACATAAGAGCTGAGGCATTCTAATTCTGCTCTTTCAGTTATCTTAAAGTATATATTAGCTTTTTGATTATAGTTGTGTTATCAAATATTATTCTTTCTAACTATATTTTTGTACCCAATAACTATCCTCAAATTATCCCCTCTACCTGCTATGCTTCTTAGCTTTTAGTAAACATAATTCTACTCTTTGTCTCTATAAAATCAAATTTTAGTATTCATGTCCATATATAATTGAGAACATGTGGATTTCTATGTTATTGGCTTATTTCACTTAATATCATGTTTTCCAGTTCCTTTTCATGTTGCTGCAAATGACAGGATTCTTTGTCACTATATAATATGCCAGGGTGTACATGTAACACAGTTTATTAATAAGTTGATGAACATTTAGGTTGGTTTTATATCTTGGGTATTGTGAATAAAGCCATGATAAAGATGGGAGTGCATATATCCTGTTGATATAATGAATTTTCCTTTGTTAGATATATAACTAGTAGGAAGATTGCTTTTTTAGTTGTTTGTGGAACCTCCATACACTTCTACATAGTAGTTCTCCTAAGTAACATTCCAGATTCTCTCCAGTATTATTGCCTGCATTTTTTATAAAAGTCATTTTAACTGAACAGAGATGGTATCTCATTGTAGCTTTGATTTGCATTTATCTGATAATGAATTTTGTTGAGCATTTTTAATACACCTAAAGGCCCTTTTTAAAAATTATTTACTTTTTAGAAACAGAGTCTCACTATGTTGCCCTTGGTAGAGTGCTGTGGCATCACAGCTTACAGCAACCTCAAACTCTTGGGCTTAAGCAATTCTCTTGGCTCAGCCTCCCTAATAGCTGGGACTACAGGCGCCCCAAACAACTCTTGGCTATTTTTTGGTTGTAGATGTCATTGTTGTTTAGCTGGCCCAGGCTGGGTTCAAACCTCCCTCCTTGGTGTATGTGGCTGGCACCGTAACTACTACCGTGGCTACGGCCACCGAGCCCTAAAAGACATTTGTATGTCTTCTTTTGAGAAATGTCTTTAGATAATTTTCCCATTGTTAATTTAATTACTTTTTCTTCTACTGAGTTGCTGGAGCTTCTAATATATTCCAGATACTAATCACTTATCAGTTGGATATTTACCAAATATTTCCTTTCATTTTGTGGGTTATATCATCACTTTGGTGTTTCCTTTGTTATACAGAGCTTTTTAGCATGGGGTGATCTTATTTGTCTAATTTTGCCTTGGTTGTCTGTGTTTTGGAAGTATTACTCAAGAAACCCTTGCCCATTGGACAAATGCTTAAAATAAACATTTTTAGTATTTCTCCAGCTTCAGGTCTTATATCAATTTTGACTTGATAATTGTATGTGGAGAGAGATAAGGGTCTAGTTTTATTCTTCTGAATATGGACACCTTGTTTACCCAGCACCATTTGTTAAAGATACTGACATTTCCTCATGGCAGTTTCTTGGCATTTTGGTTGAAGGTAAGTTTACTATAGATGTGTGAATTTATTTCTGGGTTCCCTACCTTTTCCCACTGGTCTGTGTGTCTTTTTTTTGCCAGTACTATGGTCTTTTGGTTGCTTTAGCTCCCTTGTACAACTTTAAGTCAGGGTAGATGATTCCTCCACTTTTATTTATTTATTTTTTTATCAGAATGGCTTTTACTATTTTGTGACTAGTTTGCGTCTATACAAATTTTACATGTTTTCTTTTTTGCTTTGAGGTGTATTGATATTTTAACAATATTTATTTTTTTTAAATTTGGAGGCATAGAACGCTTTCTAATTTTTTGTTCTTTTCAATTTCTTTTATGAATATTTTATAGTCTTCATTGAACTATATTTCACTCCTTTGGTTAAGTTTATTCCTAGGTATTTAATTTGTAGCTGTGGTAAATGGGATCACTTTTTCTGATTATTTATATTTGCATATATAAATGCTACTTAGTATGATAAGTTTTCATTCCTCAACTTTACAAAATTTATTTATCAGTGCTAATCTTTGTGGTGTGTGTGTTTGTGTGTATGTGTGTGTATAGTCTGGTCCCTTTATAATTATTTTATCTGTTGTATAGCTGTTTGAGTTCCTTTTATATTTTGACCATTTAACAATGAAATGCATAATTTGAAAATATTTCCTTCCATTCATATGTTGTTTCATCACTCCATTGATTATACCTGGTGATGTGTAGAAACTTTTAATTCAAAGTCATCATATTTGTGTATTTTTCTTGCTTTGCCTGAGATTTTTGAATGTAAGTCCCCAAATCATAGTCCAGACCAATGTCATGGGGCTCTGTGTTTTCTTATAGTACTTTCCAAGTTGTATGTCTTACATTTAAATGTTTAATCCATTTTGAGTTCATTTTTTATATGTGGTGTTATGTGATAATGTTACTTCATTGTTCTACTTGCAGATATTCGATTGTCCTAGCAGCACTTATAAAAACAGATTTTTTTTTCTCCATTGTTTGTTTTTGTCAACTTTGTCTAAAATTAGCTGTAAATGTATAAATTTATTTTGGGGTTATCTATTTGCTCCATTGGCCCACATGTCAGATTTTATAACAATATTATCCTATTTTGGTTACTACAGCTTTCTAATATATTTTCAAATCAGATGAGGTGAAGCATCCAATTCTATTCCCTTTGTACAATTTCTTTGGTCATTCTGGGTCTTTTTGATTATCATATAAATTTTAGATTTTAAACAGTTTCTGTGAAGAATGGCATTGTTGCTTTGATATGGGATTGTACTGAATTGGCAGATTATATTGTGCAGCCTAGACATTTTAAAAGTATTTTTTAGTATGGATTTAGACTAATCCATAAGTGACTTTTTAAAATTTATTTTATCTTTTAAAATTTCTGAATTCACTAGAGATCACTAGCCTTTTTGGCTAAATTTATTTTTATAGATATTTATTGAAGCTATCATAGTAGTAATTATTTTTTATATAGTTTTGTGGTTGCTGTTGAATGATTGAGGGTACAGTGAGCTAGGGGTATACTTCTTGAGTTTGCTGGGTGAAGTCCCTCTATTAAGAGGGTCCCACCCCCAAGAAGTGTGGCACACACCATGGCCCCACACCCCCCTCCCTCTTTCCATCTTATCCCTCTCTCATTCCACCTTCCCCCAACATGAACTAATATCAATTGTCATCATATCAGAATTAAGTACATTGGATTCTTGTTTCTCCACTCTTGTGATGCCTTACTAAGAAGAATATATTTCAACTCCATCCAAATTAATACAAAAGATGTAAAGTCACCATCCTTTTTAGTAGCTATATAGTATTTCATGGTTCACTGAATAAGTAGTCTCTACTTATTTTCAGAACAGAAAGTATGTCATACTGAATGGGTCAAATATCCCTTTGAAAGACATAAGAAACTAATATACACACACACGTATATAACTTTTATATATGTATATATATTTTTTCAGTTATGAAATAACTTTATTTTTGTTACATGGTTTATAATTTGTACTGTGTATTAACTGTAAGAATCAGTTATAATGTCAGAAAATACACATACATAATGGCCATGTACAAATATTATTTTACTAATATTTAAATGCCATTATTAATTAGGGTAAATCAGTAGGTATTTATACCAATATTATTTTATTGCTTTTCTGGGGCCCAATATGTCTGCAGAACATAAATATGAGGGTGCTAATGTATATTTTTGGTAAGTATTATATATTTGATTCTGGCAGTAAGATAAATGTGTCCCTTTATTATATTACGTAGAAGTATAAAACTGCAAATTTTCTTATAAAATTTAACATATATATGTATGTGTATGTATGTGTGTATATATGTGTGTGTGTATGTATAATAGAAATTATATATATAGCCACTCAAGAGTAAAGTTCTGTCTGAGGTATAGATTTCTTAATATGAACCACGAACAATAACTGTCAAGATTTCTGCCTTGCTTTCCAAATTTATATTTCAGGCAGGTATAATTGTCAGTTACATTTAATATAAGTATACCATTATCCTTAGAAGATAAATTTAAAGAAAAGTGTGCCTTTTCCTCATATAAATGAGTTTTTGAAAACCTAGATCGGAAATATGTGTTTACATACATAGAAAATGACCTGAAAGTTTAATGATAAAATGTGCTGTTTATAGTAACTCTTCAAGGAAGAAAACCTTTTGATTCCACTTCCTAGATCTTATGAAGTCAAGAATTGTTTGCATTTTTCTCCATATATTTTAGTATTTTTAGAGATAGATGTCAGTAATTTTCTCCTGGGTCTAGAAAGCTTATGTAAGGAATATGTAGAATAGAAAGTAAACTGGGGAAAAGCAGCACAACAGTGAGGAAATATTGTGGGTTTTTTGTTTGTTTGTTTGAAACAGAGCCTCAAGCTGACACCCTGGGTAGAGTGCTGTGGCATCACAGCTTACAGCAACCTCCAATTCCTGGGCCCCAAGCGAGTCTCCTGCCTCTACCTCCCAAGTAGCTGGGACCACAGGTGCCCGCCACAATGCCCAGCCATTTTTTTGGTTGCAGCTGTCATTGTTGTTTGGCAGGTCCTGGCTGGATTCGAACCTGCCAGCTCAGGTGTATGTGGTTGGCGCCTTAGCCCGTTGAGCCACAGGCGCCGAGTCAGTGAGGAAATATTGTTAAAGTGACTTTTGGTTGGCAGTGGAATGACCTCATAAAGAGTATCATGTTCTAATCTCTGACTTCTATTATTGTTCTATGCTGTGTGACAGAGGAGAATTATGGCTTCAGATGGAATTAAGATTGCTAATGAGCAGACTTTAATATAGCAAGATTACCCTAGGTGATCCAGATGGACCAGTGTAATCACAGGGGCTTTTAATGAATAATTAGGGGGCAAGTGTTCAGTGTTAAAATCATGCACTGTGAAAACAATGTGACTACCCATTGTTGCCTGTGTAAATGGTAGGCAGACAGAAGCCCAAAACTTTTAGGTTTCTAGGTGGCCTCTAGAAGCTTTAGAAAAGAGCAAACAAAAAAATAGATTCTCATTTAGAGCCTGTGCAGGCAAACCTCACCCTTCTGACACCTTAACTTAGACTAATAAGACCCATTTTGGTCTTTTGACTTTCAGAAAAGCAATTTTATACATACATTTTGTTTTATACCTCTGGGTGTGTCATAATTTGTTACAATAGAAGAGGGAACTGACTCAGGAATATTGTCATTTTTTTTTTTTACAACTTTTTATACTTCTAAATTTATAATCTGTTACAATAAAAAGAGGGAACTACATCAGGAGTATTGTCACATTTTATTAAAACTTTTTTTAAGAAAACAACATCTTAATATTTATGAAATCATTATAATCTAAGTTTGTGATAATTTGTTACAACAAAGAAAGAAGTAAGTTATCGGGAATATTGTCACCTCTTATTAAAACTTTTTAGAGCAATACTATCATAAAAATGACACTATTTTTTTTTTTTAAGACAGAATCTCACTCTGTTGCCATGGGTAGTGTGCTGTGGTGTTGTCATAGCTAACAGCAATCACAAACTCCTGGGCTTAAATGATCTTCTTGGCTCAGCCGCTGGAGTAGCTAGGACTACAGGTGCCTGAAACAATTCTTGGCTAGTTTTTCTATTTTTAGTAGAGATTAGGGTGTCCCTTTTGCTAACTCTGTTCTCTAACACCTGAGCTCAACCAATCCACTCACTGCAGCCTCCCAGAATGCTAGCATTATAGACCTGAGCCACCACACTCAGCCTGAAAATTTATGTTGTTTCTATCAAAATATTTGAAATTTCTTTAGGCTGTCAGCATGACTTCTTTTATTTCTAACTGGAATTTAACTTGAAGGCAATTAGTCAAAATGTTAAAAACTCAGAAAGAATGTCACGAACATATGATTCTTGGTTTCTAAGGTTAGATTTGATGATTCTTTTTCCATTAACATAAATTTAAGTTCATCTGTGCAAGCATTATTTAATAATTTTTATATGCTGATTTTTAATGAGTAAAGTATAGCATTAAGAAATGCTTTAAAGGAGGCCAATTACTATAGGAGCATAGATAATGGACACCCACAAAGCCTTAATAATGCCGGCATTGGCATTAGGCATGTAATAATTACATAACATAGAAAATACTGCAGAGAGGTTAATTACTTAAAGATGTGGATTAACCAATCAGGGCCAATCAAAGATAATTTAGTTAGATAAAATAATAGTGGTCATAATATTGCCTAAGACAAAATAACACTGATATGCATTCTATTCTTTGGTTTTTCAGATGAAAATATGTTTCTTCTTTGGTACTATTAGAAAACTTTTCACTTAATGTTCATATTAGTTTTTTTCCAAGCTGGCATTGGAATCTTAAAAATCTTTTTGTTGGCTCGAGCACCTGTGGCTCAACAGGCTAAGGTGCCAGCCACAAACACCTGAGCTGGTGGGTTCAAATCCAGCCCAGGCCCGCCAAACAACAATGACAGCTCCAACCGTAAAATGGCCAGGTGTTGTGGCAGGCACCTGTAGTCCCAGCTACTTGGGAGGCCGAGGCAAGAGACTTGCTTGAGCCCAGGAATTGGAGGTTGCTGTGAGCTGTGATGCCACAGCACTCTATCTAGGGTGATGCTTGAGGCTCTGTCTCAAAAAAAAAATACTTTTTGTCTTACATATATTTACATACAATCTTTAACATAGGCCTAAGACCACCAAGGTGACTAGCAGTCACTTGGCCCTTGTTCACATACTTATGTTCCTCATTGAACTTTCAGAATCACTTCAAAGTAAAGCATTTTCTACATAGGTAGAGTAACCAGGAGCCTATACCATTTCTCTGGCCCATCATCCCCAGAACCTCCTGATTGGACAGTTGTAAAAAAAATTCACAAATTACATTTTAATACACTCTTTTATATGTTCTCACAATTTGTCTTTCAATAGTAACTCAATAATCTTCAATATGTATCTTGAATATGACCTATAGCAATTTGATGATGCTTAGTAAATATTTCTCCCTTAACCTTATGAACTATATCATCAGGGTCTCTTTTGTCATTCTGACAATGTATAAAAATGTCTTCCTTGTAGGGGGTTATGGTGGTTTCGAGTATGTACATGGAGATTCTCTCCTTCAGGCATCAGAGGTAATCCCCAAACCTTATATCCCTAGCCTCTTTCCCAGAATCTGTCCAGAGAAAAAGGCCACTCAGATAATTCTGTTAAAGAGTTTCTTTTTGGTAATATTGGATGTGCCTTTTTCATTTCATCCACTTCCTCAGTCATGGGCATATGACCCAGTTCCCTTGGGCACCCAGAGACTTCTGGAAAATGGATACATCATAACAAGATCTTCTGTTTGCTGCTCATTTCAGAAAAAAAAATAATATTTTTCAAAGTATGTACCAAAATCTCCATCAATTTTTAACAAATTAATTATAAAAATAATTTGCTCAAAAGTAGATTTTTCTGACATCAGTCACATTTAAGTAACAAAGTTTGTCATTTGGTTTTATTAAAATATGTGATATCATATATTTAAACTGCCTGAAGATCATTAGCACCTATTCCACCATATAGTGATTTCAACTTTGTTGGGTATTATAAAAAGCCTAGTAATTTATTTAATTTCAGATTAGTATTATAGTAAAAAATTTTAGATTATATTGTTTTAGTATACTACACAACTTCATTAAAAATAGGACTGCCATTACCTCAGAAGATGGTGGCCTAGTAATAGCTTTTATGCAACCAGGCACAGTGAGATTGGTGAGAGAAGACACCAGACATCTCTGGCTGGTGGGTTCTGCCAAGAAACTTCCCTTTGGTGACACAGGGAGTCAGTTAGAGACTTCTGGACACCACAAGGAGGACAAAAGTGGTGGAAAAGTGGTATGTGTGTTTGTTCAGTTGGAGGCCACCTGCAGCTATAATCATAACAACAGTGAGACTGCAAGCAGGAAAAGACTTACCTGTGGGCTATCTTGGTTTTTTTGGACTTGGGCGCTTGATTGAACTGCCTTCGGAAATCTTTGGGCATTGTCTGGGGCCCTGGACTGAGCCATGGAGCCAGAAAGGAGCTAATATCCTTCAGCAGTGGGCTGCCTGCACAGCTACTGTGGGGGAGCTTCCCCTGTGGGTTACAGCATGGAGATTGGCTGGGAGACCTTGGGTGAATGATCTAATGACTGAGCTGCCCAAAGGCAGGAACTAAGATGCTGGGGAACTGTGGAGATCTAAGTATTTGGCAGATTACAGCCTTGACCTTCAAGGGCATGGAGTGAGACTGATTTTGGCACACTGGATAAGTAGGCATTCCAGGAGAGACCCCAGTGATAAGTGCTTTCCTTGGAAAGCTTTTTTGTAGCCAAGGTTCAAAGTTTAGAGTATCCTTTAAGCAGGCAGAGGAGAAAACTGGGCTCTCAAGTCTGTGGGGGTCTGAGAAATAAGCAGAGGCCTCCAGTCTCCAACTTGCACATCTGTATCAACATTGTAATTAACATCTCACACCTCAGAAGATCACATGTGGCTCAGACAATATTCAGCAAGATATATAAACTGGTTTTTTAGTTTGTTTTTTTTTTTTCTTCAAAATTTTTCTTTTTTGTTCTTTTTCTCTCTTTTTTTCACTATTCTAGTTTAAATATAATCTATTTTTGTGTTCTTAAACAATTAGAATTTCATTTTTGCTGTATTATTTGTTTTTTTTCCCCAAATTTTATTACATAAGGATTTTTGTTTCAGTTTGATTTATAGTATTTTTGCCTTTCCTCTCTACCTGGTGGAGTTTGGGTACTGTGCCTGGCAAAGAGCCGTTAGCCTCAAAAGAACCACCCAAATCAGCACCCACCAGAGGTTGGGGGTTTTTTAAGGTTGGGTCAAAGTACCCTACTATACACCTATATTATACCTGTCTCTTTCTTTCAGTGCCTCTCTTCTTTTTGTCAGTATTTCTTTTTACTTGCTCCATTTTCTTTGTCTTTTTTTCTTTCTTTTTAAAATCTTTTTTTTTCCTTCTTGCTTTTTAATCTTCTCATCCTTCTGGTCCTGTACCAAAAGGACTCATTAAAACTTTAGGCCAGGGCAGCGCCTGTGGCTCATTGAGTAGAGTGCCAGCTCCATATACCGAAGGTGGCGGGTTCAAACCTGGCCTCAGCTGAACTGCAAAACAGAAAAATAGCTGAGTGTTGTGCTGAGCACCTGTAGTCCTAGCTACTCAGGAGGCTGAGGCAAGAGAATCACCTAAGTCCAGTAGTTGGAGGTTGCTGTGAGCTGTGTAATGCCACAGGACTCTACTGAGGGTGATAAAGTGGGACTCTGTCTCTACAAAAAAAAAAAAAAAAACTTTAGGCCAGAGGCACAGAAATTTAAAGAGCAAGAGGGAAGGAAAGGAAAACTAGGATAAGGAAACAGATACAATAAAACACTCATGAAGAATCAGCAGAAAAATTCTGGCAACATGAAATACCAGTCCAGAGCAACCCTTTCGAGGGACTGTGAAATAGCTACATCAGAGGATTCCACCTATAAAGAAATGCTAGAAATGACAGAAAGCAAATTTAAATTACATATGATGAAAACAACGGAGGAAATTGCTGAGAAAGTGGAAGATAGCCAAAAGGAAATCCAAAAACAGAATCAAATAAGAGATGAATGATATGAAGAATATAGAAAGGATATAGCAGAGCTGAAGGAACTGAAGCAGTCAGTTAGGGAACTGAAAGATGCAATAGAAAGTATCAACAACATATTAGATCATGCAGAAGAAAGAATCTCAGAGGTATAGGATAAAGCTCTTGAGAGAACTCAAATAGTTAAAGAGCCAGAAAATGAGAGAGAAAGCAGAACGTTCACTGACAGAATTATGGGACTTTATGAAGCATTCAAACATATGAGTTATAGGTATCCCAGAAGGGGAAGAAGAATGCCCCAGGGGAATGGAAGCCATACTAGAGAATATTCTAAATGAAAATTTCCCAAATACCACCAAAGACACTGACATACTCCGTTTAGAGGGATATTGGTCACCTCAACTCAAATAGAGCTTCTCCAAGACACATTGTGATGAATCTATTTAAAGTCAAAACAAAGGAATAGATATTGCAAGCTGCCAGGATTAAGCACCAACAGACCTACAGGGGCAAATCCATCAGGGTGACCACAGACTTCTCTGATGAAACTTTTCAAGCAAAAAAATAACAATAGTCATCTAGCTTTAATGTACTTAAACAGAACAATTTCTATCCCAGAATTCTATAGCCTGCTAAGCTAAGCTTTAAAATTGATGGGGAAATCAAAAACTTTACTGATATGCAAACATTGAGGAAATTTGCCACAACAAGACCAGCTCTACAGGAAGCACTTTAACATGCTCTAAACACTGACCATCACAAAGGGACCTTCAGCAAAGTAAACACTCAGAAATTAAAGGACAGAACCTAACTTCCACAGTGATGCAAAAGACAAAACTAAGCAATGGACTTTTAGAAAATAAGATGACTAGAACACTCTCACACTTATAAATTGTCTCAATAAATACCAATGGCCTGAATTCCCCACTAAAGAGGCAGAGATTGGATTGGCTGATAGGTGAAACTTACTGAATGCAGAATACAAATGTCTTCATATAGTGATTAAGAAAATGCCATGAAGGCTAGGTTAAACATTTTGATGAAAATATTTCAGATTGTATATGAAGTCAGCACATTGTACCCCATGATTGCACTAATGTACACAACTATGATTTAATAAAAATTAAAAAAAAACAAAACACACAAGCCATATATTTTCTGTCTGCAGGAAACACACCTCATGTCAAAAGACAAATTAATACTCAGAGTTAGGGGATGGAAGTCAATTTTTCAGGCAAACAGAATTCAGAAGAAAGAGGTTGTGATCTTATTTTCTGATACACCTGGATTTAAAGCAAATAAAGTAAAAAAAAAAAATCAATGATTATCACTTCATATTGGTCAAGGGAAAAATACAAGAAGACATTTCAATTCTAAATATTTATGCACACAATGTAAATGCTCCAGATTCTTGAAATAGACCTTCTTGGTCTGAGCAATATGATATCCTATTACACCATGATAACAGGAGACTTTAATACCGGTCTCTCAGAGTTGGACAGATCCTCTAAACAGAAACTAAACAAAAATATAAGAGATTTAAATGAGACCCTAGAACAACTGTGCTTGATAGACGTAAATAGAACACTCCATCCCAAAGATAAAGAATATACATTCTTCTAATCACCCTATGGAACATTCTCCAAAATTGATCATATCCTAGGACACAAAATAAACCTCAACAGAATCAAAACAATTGGAATTTTACCTTTCATCTTTTCAGACCACAAGGCAATAAAAATGGAAATCAACTCCAACAAAAACGTTCAACCTCCCAAAATGGTATGGAAGTTAAGCAACCTTATGCTGAATGACAGTTAGGTGCAGGAAGAAATAAAACAGGAAATCATTAACTTCCTTGGGTATAACAACAATGAAGATACAAGTTACCAAAACCTGTGGGATACAGCAAAAGCAGTCCCGAGAGGAAAATTTATTGCTTTCGAAGCCTACAATTGAAAAACAGAAAGAGTGCACATCAATAAACTCACAAGACATCTTATGGAATTGGAAAAAGAAGAATAATCTAAGCCTAAACCCAACAGAAGAAAAGAAATATCCAAAATTAAAACAGTGGTTAATGAAATTGAAAACAAAAGACTCATTCAGGGTAGTGCCTGTGGCTCAGTGAGTAGGGCACCTGACCCATATACTGGAGGTGGCAGGTTCAAACCCAGTCCTGGCCAATAAAGAAACTGCAAAAAAAACCATTTAGAAAATTAATGAAATAAGGAGTTGGATTTGAATAAATAAATAAAATTGATAAATCTTTGGCCAGACTAACTAGAAGTAAAATGTAGTTAAAAAAGTAAAATCTCTAGTAACCTTAATCAGAAATGATTAGGGGAAAATAACAATTGATGTCACAGAGATACAAGAGATTATCTCTGAATACTAATAGAAACTCTATGCCCAGAAATTTGACAATGTGAAAGAAATGGATCAATATTTGGAATCACACCCTCTCCCTAGACTTAGCCCAAATGAAATAGATCTCCTGAACATACCAATTTCAAGAACTGAGAACGAAGAAACAATAAAACGTCTCCCAACAAACAAAATACCCCAGTATGGATGGCTTCACACCAGAATTCTATCAAACCTTCAAAGATGAGCTTATTCCTATCTTGCAGAAATTATTCCAAAAAATTGAGCAGGAAGGAATCTTCCCCAACATGTTCTATGAAGCAAATATCACCCTGATACCAAAACCAGGAAAATACCCATAT
This sequence comes from Arctocebus calabarensis, assembly GCA_963573935.1. Taxonomy (NCBI): domain Eukaryota; kingdom Metazoa; phylum Chordata; class Mammalia; order Primates; family Lorisidae; genus Arctocebus; species Arctocebus calabarensis. Next base: position 6,808 of record CAUYON010070282.1, on the reverse strand, counting down.
AAAAAGGAGAATTTCAGACCAATTTCACTAATGAATGTAGATGCAAAAATTCTCAACAAAATCCTAGCCAATAGAGTACAGCTTATCATCAAAAAAGTCATACATCATGATCAAGTAGGTTTCGTCCCAGGAATGCAAGGCTTGCTCAATATACATAAATCCATAAATGTTATTTACCATATCAACAGAAGCAAAAAGAAAGCTCATATTATCCTCTCAATAGATGCAGAAAAAGCATTTGATAAAATGCAACATCATTTTCTAATTAGAACACTGAAGAGTATAGGCCTAATTGGCACATTTTAGACTGATTGAAACTATCTATGGCAAAGACACAGCTAATATTTTACTGAATGGAGTTAAAATGAAAGCTTTTCCACTTAGAACTGGAACCAGACAAGGTTGTCCTCTGTTGACATTACTATTCAATATAGTGCTGGAAGTTCTAGCCAGTACAATTAGACAAAACAAGAAAATAAAGAGCATCCAAATGGGAGCAGAAGAGGTTAAGCTCTACCTCTTTGCTGATGATATGATCTTATACTTAGAGAACCCCAAAGACTCAACCACAAGACTCTTGGAAATCATCAAAAATGCAGTAATGTCTCACAATATAAAATCAATGTCCACAACTCAATAGCCTTTGCATATGGCAATAATAGCCAAGACAAAAGGCTAATGAATGACACAGCTCCATTTACCATAGCCCCAAAGAAATGAAATCCTTAAGAATGTACCTAACCAAAGAGGTTAAGGACCTTCATAAAGAAAATTATGAAACCCTAAGAAAGGAAATAACAGAAGACTTTACCAAATGGAAAACATACCATGCTCATGGCTGGGAAAAATTAACATTGTTATAAGGTCTAAACTTCCCAGAGCAATCTACAATTCAATGCCATCCCTATTAAAATGCCAACATTCTATTTTCAAGACTTGGAAAAAATGCTTCTGAGTTTTGTATGGAACCAGAAAAAAAAAAAAACAGTATAGCTAAGGCAGTTCTTAGTTCTTTGCTTTAATAAAAACAAATCTGGTGCTATCACCATATCAGCTTTTAGGCTGTACTATAAGGCTATAGTGGTCAAGATGGCATGGTACTGACAGAAAACAGAATTTGGAATTGAATAGAAAATCAGGAAATGAAACCAACAACTTACAACTTCCTAATCTTCGATAAACCAAATAAGAACTTCCACTGGAGGAAAGACTCCCTATTCAATAAATGGTGCTGGGGGAACTGGATATCCATGTGTAAAAGACTAAAACTGGGCCCACACCTTTCTCCACTCACAAAAATTGATTCATGATGAATAAAGGACTTAAATTTAAGGCATGAACCAATAAAAATCCTCAAAGAAAGCATAGGAAAAACACTGGAAGATATCGTCTTTCTTCATAAATTCGGGAAAGACTTTATGATGAAGATTGCCATGGCAATAGCAACAACAGCAATAATAAACAAATGGGATTTAATTAAACTGAAAAGCTTCTGTACAGCTGCGGAGACAACAACCATAGCAAATAGTCAACCTACAAAATGGGAATGGATATTTGCTTGTTTTGAATCAGACGAAAGATTTAATAACTAGGATCTCTACAGAACTTAAATTAATCCAAAAGAAAAAAAACAATCCCATACATCAATGGGGAAGAGAGATGAACAGAACCTTCTCTAAAGAAGACAGATGAATGGCTAGCAAACATATGAAAAAAATATTCATCATCCCTAATTATTAGATAAGTAAAAATTAAAACCACCCTGAGATATCATCTAACACCAGTGAGAATGGCCTATATCACAAAATCTCAAAACTGCAGATGCTGGTGCAAATGTGGAGAGAAAGGAACTCTTTTACACTGCTGATGGAACTGCAAACTAATACAACCTTTTTGGGAGAAAGTATGGAGAAACCTCAAAGAACTCAACCCAGATCTCCCATTTGATCCTGTAATCCCATTACTGGGCATCTATACAGAAGGAAAAAAAAAACTTTTATTATAAAGACACTTGTACTACACTGTTTATTGAATCTAAATTTATAATTTCTAAAATGTGGAAGCAGCCTAAATGCCCCTCAACCCAGGAATGTATTGGCAAGCTATGGTATATGTATACCATGGCATACTATTCAGCCAATTAAAAAATAGAGATTTTGCAGCATTTGTATTAACCTGGATGGAGGTAGAACACATTATTTTAGTGAAGCATCACAGGAATGGAAAAGCATGAGTCCTATGTATTCAACTTTGATATGAGGACAATTAATGACAATTAATGACACAATGGGGAATGGGGGAAGGGGAGAATAGACAGAGAAGGAGAGAGGGCATAAGGGAAAAGAAAATAGTGACTAATTCTTACATAAATTGAATTTAATTTTTACCAAATTACATTACTTTAATATTATTTTTTTAATTCCACTTGTTAATATGTTGTTTAGGATATTGCATCCTCATTTATAAGTGAAATATGTTTGTAATTTCCTTTTATAATATATTTTTTCCAATTTTAATATCAGGTATATCCAGATAAAGTAGAATGATTTTGAAGTATTTCTTCTTTTTCTATTGTCTTATAGACATGCCATGTCTTATAGATTTGCCATGATCTGTTTTTTGAAATTGTCTTCCATTTTTATTTATAAATATTTGTCTATTTTTTGAGACCTTGGAACAAAAAAAAGGATGTCAACTATGACTCTATACTGAACTTCAGAGTCAAAGCATTCTGTGATATACATACTCTTATCTCACAATGTGAATGTTACTTTTTTGCTTTATCATTATTATTACTGCTCAATATTTCATTTCAGCAATCATCTGATTTCTTTCCTGAATGCATTTACTTTCATTTGTTCTTTATGAGGTTTTTGTTTCTAGTCCTTATCTTAAGCATTGTTATTGTTATTAAATATTAAGCCTTTTTAATTTTGTGAAGGCAAAAAGTGGAAACCAAATAAACATATGTATATGTATAGTATAAAGAAAATAAAAAATTAGAACTGCCAAAATAGACAAGAATGAAAACTCCAAGTTTCTTTATAGGAATTAAAGAAAGCACACCTAAAAAATGAAATGTCACCATTAAAAAAAATTCCTGTGTGCCTTGTCTGTGTGTTTTTGACCTGAGCTGGCATTAGCCACTCCTGTGGCAGGTGCTGTTGTGGGCCTCTGGTCACTGAGGATCCTTCCCCCCAGCTTGGTCTCAGAAGCTACAAGCCTCTGCCCACCAGTCAGGCTGTGCCCACCTGGCCCTCAACCTTTCTGGAGCCCAAACCGGGGCTGTCTTGGCAGCTCCCAGACAGTCAGATGGGGATAGAAGACTCATCTGAGGGCTGTGGAGTGTAGGGAGCTTACATACCCTGGTCAGGTGCCCTCTTGCTTCATAACTGTGCCCCAACCAGCACTCAGGGATAGATGACAGAGTTGTCTGACCAGCTACCATGCCTCTGCCCATGGAATTGGGCCTATGAGCAGGGCCAGCAGGGGACAGAGCTCTGAGCAACAGCCACTCTGGCTGAGACCTTTGTCAGTGCAAGTCCCCAACTTGACCAAGGTCCAGCCTGGGGGTGGGGATCCAACTACAGCAACCTCAGGAAGCATCAGGGTGGCTTGTCATCCACATTAGGGACACTAAGCCCATGTGGGGGGGGGCATCGTCTCACCTGTGTCCAGGATTAGAGCCATCCTGTCCTCTCCCTGTCCCTGTACAGGACACCACTGCCTCATTCAGAAGTAACCTCCAAAGCCCACCCCACAGGTAGGAGGCAACCTAAATATCTCATGCTCTTGGGGTTTTCAGCAGTGGGAGGCAAAGTGAGCACCTACTGTGCTACATATGCTTAGGGTTGCTATCAACCTTAGGATTGCTATCAAAGCTTGAGGGCCAACTGCTATAAAAATAATTTTTATTGTTCTTCTTACTGTATAAGGATTAGATGACCAGAAATGCTCAGTGAATTGCCCAGTAGCTCAGGCACGTGGGAGGGAGCAGAAGCTGTAACCCACAACTCCTGCTCCTGGTGGGCCTATGCCTTGTCATCAGCTCTTCCCTGTGACACACCCTGTCTCTGACCCTCAAAAGAGAAGGGCCAGGTGTCGTCACTTGTCTACCTGGAGAGCCATCTCCACTGTAAGTCCCTAGGGGCAGGATGCTGCTAGGGACTTACATTTGGGGCCAGGCTGTCCTGAGGAGCTCTTGATAAAGGAAGCCTCCAACCAACTTGCACAAAGCTGGGAGGCGTCTATCAGGCTACAGGTTGCGTCATGGACTTGGGGTTGGAGTAGAGCGTGGCCCGAAGGAAAGAAGATGTGCCCCACTAACAGGGCTCAGAGTCCAAATAGGTGAAAGTACAGACTGGGAATGCTGGCAGCAAACCGCACCTCTCTCTCCCTTCTTTTGCCCTGTGCTCAGCACCCCTAAGGAGCACCCAACTTCCAGGGTACTCGGTAGGTTATCTGTGGGGCTGGGGCAAGTGTCAGACACCCAGGCCAGGCCTGGAGCCCTGAGAGCCTGCCGTGCCCTTCAGGGTTGCTCATGACCCCACCAGATCCCTTAGAGGCATCTCTCAGTGGTCTTGGCCCTGGGCTGCAGCCCTCGCCCATGGGGATGCTCGCCTGAGAACTCCCAAGCAGAGAAAGGTGTAGAAAATCCCCTTGTTTAAGTTTCTGTGCATGATCCAAGGAGGAGGGCTGCACCATAGACACCAGTGGCCTGGGGGCCTCCCAAGGACCACACTTAACTGGCACTACAGCTTGGGCTGCCTAGAACATGAGGCACTTATTGCACTGCCATCATGGTGAGCCCAGGCCACTGCCACCACTGCAGACTACTGCTGGAGAAGTGACCAGGTCCAGGGGCGACTTCTGAGCCAGGCTGAGTGACAGTAGAGTTCTATGAGCTCTGGCCATGACCTGGGCAGCTGGAGGGTGGGTGCTGCCTCCACTGGGCTCAGCTGTCTGGAGCCTTGAGCACTGGGCTAACAGCAAAGGCGGAATGTGTTCCTAATTCTCTGCCTTTCCAAGGTGACTTGGGACTGGGAAGAGACAGCAGGTAAGAAGAAAAGGTAAGAAGATTCACTTCCTGCCTGCTCTTCTGGCAGGCTTACAGCTCTCTCTTGCCCCCTGGCACTTTCCTGCATCTACCATGACACATAAACGCATCTACCCCCACCACCCCCCCTCTAATTTCATGCTAAGGACTGAGAGGGGGGTGGAGGTGCAAGAAGATTGGGGAGAATCAGGAAGAGTGTGGCTTGGAAGAGACCAGGGTCATGAGCCAAGGAGGGAACACATGTGGCATGTCCGCTTTGTGAATAAACCTGTTTTCTATTTTTAAAGCAAATGCTCTGTGTTTCTAACAAAAGTCCCCTCCAAGACAGAGAGCTGAGGTTAAGGCACAGCAGAAAGTTCAGTTGCACCTGACAGTGACCCCTGGACATGCTTAAGCCTGATTATGGGCACAGGGGCAGATTGTGCTGAGGGAGGTTAAACTTGAGGATAAGGTCCCCTGTCCGCAGACCAGAATCCATGGTCTAAGTGAAGCCTTGTCTTTGTATGTCCAAGACCCCTTCCTTGATAGGATCCATGGATCTGGGTCAAGTGGCAATGTTTCTGGTCCCCTCCACCCCTCCAAACCCAAATCATCCTTCACCTGTGTCAACTGGCACTACTCTGATGGGGCAGCTCCCAGGATGTTTACTGAGCCCAGTTTGCTGGTGACCAAGGGCAGTGTTCTCAGAGAGTCTGTTACTTTCTCATCATCTCACGAGGTTAACTTTAACCCTTATTTTGTGTCCTTTCCTGGCTTTGATGTCAGGGTGATACTGAGTTCATAATGATGGAGGTTTATATTTTGAGAGGCTTATCAAAAATAAAATGATAAGTGGCTGGGTTCACCTCTTGGCCTTCAATTTTGTTCCATACATCTACTTCTCTATTTTTGTGCCAGTACCATGCTCTTCTGATCACTATAGATTTATAGTATAGTGTGAAGTCTGCTAGTGCAATTCCACCTGATTCGTTTTTATTTCTGAATAATGTCTTAGCTATTCAAGATTTTTTCTCATTCCATACAAAATGAAGTGCTATTTTCTCCAGGTCTTTAAAGTATGATGGCGGCATATTTTTTAAATAATTTTATTGAATCATAATTATGTACATTGGTGCAATCATAGGACACGATTCATATACATTCAGAAATATTTTGATCGTACTGTTACAGATAGCCTTCATGGCATTTTCTTGATCACTATATAAAGACATTGATACTCTACCTATAATAACTTTAGGTTTTTAGAGACCTCATCATGTCTATATGGGAAGTATTCAATTTCTCTTTCTTTAAATTTTTTTAAATTAAATCATAGCTGCATACATTAGTGTAATCAAGGGGTACAATCTGCTGGTTTCATATACAATCTGAAATGTTTTCATCAAACTGCTTAACATAGTCTTCATGGCACTTTCCTAGTTGTTGTATGAAGACATTTGTATTCTGCATTTAGTGAGTTTCGCCTGTACCCTTCTAAGATGCACCATAGGTGTGGGCCCACCAATTACCCTCCCTTCACCCCCAACCTCCCTCCTCCCCTCCCCGCCCTTGCCCATTTTCCCATATTCTTGTGCTATAGTTGGGTTACAGCCTTCATATGAAACCTATAAATTAGCTTCATAGTAGGGCTGAGTACATTGGATACTTTTTCTTCCATTCTTGAGATGCTTTGCTAAGAAGAATATGTTCCAGCTCCATCCATGTAAACATGAAAGAGGTAAAGTCTCCATCTTAAAGGCCACATAGTATTCC
>CAUYON010070281.1:0-15890 GCA_963573935.1 Arctocebus calabarensis | reverse complement strand
AGGGGGGTGGGGTCTTGGTGTGTGCCACACCTTTTGGGGGCAAAACACGATTGTAAGAGGGTCTTTTCCTAACAAATGCAACCAGTGTAACATGGTTTCTTGTACCCTCAATGAATCCCCAACAATAAAAAAAAAAAAAAGCCAAAGAAGATGTCACATTGTAAATATGATTAAATGCATGGCCTATCTCTGCAAAGACTTAAAGATTTAGAAAAGTGGCTTTGGATTTATTGGAGATAAATTAGTATTAGGATTGACCAGTTTAAGGATCATGAGACTAGGATTCCAGGCCTAAGTTTAAAACTAATTAGGGATTTAAGCTAAGCTACTCCTTTAACATTGTTTGGTCCAAAATGCATATCCATCACACAAAGCAGGTACATTTGGCATCTTGTCCTTAGGTAAAAGAAGGGGATTAATGGATAGATGAAACTTGGTGTGGGAAAGGCCACATAATTTTTGTCAGATTCTAAGGAGTCTGTAACTCCCAAATGCTTAAATTAACTTGCTTAATTAAAAAAAAAAAAAAAGATTCCTGATATTAGATATGTTAACCCTATGGGAAAATTCTATAATGATAAAATAAAAAGTATTAAATCCTTTAATGATATTATGTAGTAACATGTATTAATGATAAATACACTGCATCATATAGAAAATGCAAGGGCATCTGAAACTTGTTCAAAACCTATATGAATAATGCAGAGAAGAGCAATATGCTATTCCAGAATTGATTAGTTTTTGCTGCTCTGCAAAAACAGTCTAGCTCAGTAGATTTTATGTTTTTATTAATAAAATAAAGTGATCACTGTGGTCATAGGTCCTATTAGTTTAAAATATTCAAATAATAGGCATCCCCTGGCAATGCCAACAGATGTTTAATGAAATTTCAGTTTTTGGTTACATTTCATCGGGAGACTGACCTAGATTTATAAATGCCTAAGAGAGTCAGCCAAGCCTGTGCTCACCAGAAATGTGGGAGTCTCTGTGGCACTGTCCTCATTTCAAGGCATCCATTCTCTTATGACTCTTTTAATAGTACTTTACTTTAGCGACATTAACTATTCATTACATTCAACTATTTGGTTGAAGCTCTAAATTCAGTGGTGCTCTTCTAAACCATTACTCAATCCTGCAGAATTATTTCTAAGCAGCAACCTCCCAGCAAATAAAAACCTGCCATTATCCCAAATCTGTGTAAACAATTGATATTACATTATTTTCAGCATAGAGTTTTAAGGTATTATTTGTTTTTCTCATATCTTCAAAATGAATGTGTTTCTCTCAGATGACTTAGCAGACTATGTAAATTATAAACTCCCTTGTGGCCTGAGATAATAATAAGAAAAAAGGGGTTAATGACTACTATTACTACACCTTTCACTTTTCATATATACTTGACCACTAACAATATTATTTTTTTACAGTAGCTAGCACAAAATATATAATCCTTTATGTAGATGAAAATTCCTTTTTGGGCAATGTAATCTATCTGAGATGCATTTCCTAAAATATCAGAGTGCAATTTTTAATTACTGTATATTGCCCTATTATTTTTTAACTACACTTTTAAAAGTATATAAATTATTGCTCCATTAATTTTTATTTTAGTATATTTATTAAACACTACAAAAGGAAGTCTCCCTTTATCCTGTATTTTTTTAAGGGCACTTACATTATTTCACCTATATGTTGCCTTGACCACAATAAGTGATCTGCTCACCTCAACGGAAAGTTCATAAATGCCATGATCGCATATAGGAGTTGGCGACTCCCTCCCTCCTTCAAGAGCAAAGCAGGTTTAGGTGAAGTATTTCCAGGGTTTTATCATTCATCAGTTACCCACATTTTTCACCTTGTGCCAAGACCAATTATGAAACAAATTCTCCAGCCAGCGACCCTGGTGCAGGAATAACCTCTTGACTGTGAATTGCTGCATTAGCGTTTTAAGAACTGTGAAGGTGACTTGTCTCATTTCAACAGTAAAAGGATTTTTAATGCAAGCTATGTTTTCTCCCAGAGTATTAAAGAAAAGTACTAGAGAGAAAAAGTTAAGTGAGGGGGAAATAAAGCATGAAAATGCTGCTTTAGGAATAAGGAAGATATTATCTCTGTGTAGTTTTATTTAAGCGCTTTCCTTCACACTAGAATAATCTGGTTTGAAAGCAAAGAAGTAGGATCCTTATTGGTTAAAAGCTGACTTCATTAATATGTCATTCAGAGTCCTCCAGAAAATGCCCTGACCAGCTCCCAGAGTTTTATTTTCTTTTGAAATTCCATATTCATAAACCTTAATGTGGACCATTTGCTTGTGAATGTGCAAGCACGTGTCTCGGTTTAATGGAAGAATAAACACGTTTCCTCTAGCCCATCATTTGTGTCATTCATATACTCTTATTTTTCTCTCTCTACTTCTAAAATCTTCAAAATTCCTGTTCTACAACCACCTTTCCATGCTCAGCAGAAGTGTTGCCTTTTCTTAAAAGGTTTTTTTTTTTTTTTTTGCCTCCCTACCTTTCCTTACCTTTGAATAGAATGAAACCACTCATTTATCGTCCTGTTTTAAAACCTGCAATTATTTAGTGCATAAATACTTGCCTTTGTGCAAATAGATTACAAACTTTATTTCTTTTTGAGACATTCTTACTTTATTGTCCAGTCAGGGGAGCCGTGGTGTCGTCATAGCTCACTGCAACCTCAAATTCCTGGGCTCAAGAAATCCTCCTGGCTTGGCACCCATGCTCAGTGGCTAGGGCACCAGTCGTATACACTGGACTAGTGGGTTCCAACTCAGCCCAGGCTTGCCAAACAACAACGACAGTTACAAGAAATCCTCCTGCTTCAGATTCCCAAATAGCTGAAACACAGACATGCACCACCAGGCTTGGCTAATATTTTCTCTTTCTTCTTTCTTTCCTTTCTTCTTTTCTTTCTTTCTTTTCTTTCCTTCCTTCCTTCCTTCCTTCTTTCTTTCTCTCTTTCATTCTTTCTCTCTCTCTCTCTCTCTCTCTCTCTCCCTCCCACCCCCTTCAAAGAGAGTATCACTATGTTACTTAAGCTGAATTTAAACACCTGGTTTCGAGTAATGCCCCTGCCTCAGCTTCCCACAGTGAAGATTACAAACAAGGTCCAATATAAGGCATTTTTCTATTTCAAGGCCTGTGGGTGTGATTTATAAGACAACCTCTTTTTTCCCCATTATTTTGTTAATATTTCTATGAAGTTGGAAAGACCTTAAAATAATCCAGTTCTGCACTTTTAATTTTACTTTGAATAAACACAGAATGAAATATTTTAAGTGATTTGAGCACAGATAAATCCAGTGACTAACTCTGAGTAGAACTCACACACTAACGCCCACATGCTGTGTGCATTGTTTTTCTCTGTCTCTATAGAGAAGTACATTTGCATGATGTCATAAAATGCCATGGCCCTGCCAATTCTTTTCATTGTCATTTGTTAAAACTAATAGTTGTAATAATAAAGTATAGAATCAGCTTTTTCTTTAATATTATTGAGTGGAAATTACCAATCCAACGTTCATAAAATGAATGAAAATTCCTAAGTCTTACTCTTTGAACAAATGAAACTTGTCATTTAGCCAGTATAGGATGAAAATTCTGTCTTATGATTTGTATTTCAGTTTCTTGACCCAGTCATCACAATAATAACAGAAAAAATGATAATTTGGGTATAATTTCTTAAAAAGGAACAGCTCAGATACCTGTAGGTGAATCTCAAATATCTCAAATATATTTGTTTGTAAAAGGTTATTTGCTGAATGTGCATGATTAATAATGTACACGATTAATAAATGTTATTTGCCATTTATCATGTAAATTTATCTGATGCCAAGAAAAGTATGTCCTTTATGCAAAGTTTTGTGCAAATGCATTTTTTTAATATGACTTTTAAAATGTAATCCAACATCCTAATTTTCTGATTTCATTTTTGTTTTAGTGAAAAATGTTGACTGAGTCTATCAATGAAAAATGCCATTAAGATTATCATACATTTTCATCAATTTTGGAAATTCAGACTAAATAAAATTACTTAACCATATTTTTACTTTTCTTTTTTGTATTTCATTTACACATATAAGTAAGCATATTTACTCAAATAATTGCTAGTCAGATATTTGAGGGGCAATTAAGCTAGCTCAGATCAACAAATATTAATACAATAATAATTACAAACTATACCATTATTTTTCTCTAAAAACACACGCGTTTCTCTAAAAAATATAAGAAATACAAAAATATTCAAACAAGTTGAGGTATGGCCTCCCTAATCCAGAGATATTTGAGAGGAAGTAGGTGGCAAAGAAAATAATGGAATTAGAAAAATCAGTTACAAGAATCTGATCCAAATGTGAAAAAATCAAAATTTAAGTAGCATTTTTAATAACTCAGTAATGTTTTATTTACAATATAAAGTATATGTATATTCACGCATATATATTCCATTCACTTTTATATAAATAAACACTTACATATATATATAAATTTTCAGGTGAAGTATGATCTTATTTAAAAAGAAAGAATAATGTTTACAAAGTTCAATTGAAATCTATCAATGCTAATAATCATTTAATAGGTCCTTTCCTTAACATACACAATGTAATGTAAGATACTATAATATGCTTCTATTGGGAAAATGAAGGCCAATAAGATCATTGTCACCTTGGTAAGGCCAGTTAACATTTATCTTGAATTGTGATAAAGTATTTTGGTTGTATGTCAGGTTCTTAAAATAACAGCAGCCAAGTTATAGTTTGAAATACTAACTCAGGTAACTATTCTATGAATTCATAGTTAATCTAAGTTAAAAATACACATAGTTGAAGAATAAATGTTTTAATACTAAGCTGTGCATTATGACAGCCCATAGCAAAGAATGGCATCCAAGTTTAGAATTAATACTGAATAAAATTAAAAGTCCACTTTTTCATTTGTATTGGCATCATTCTGTCCAGCAGTCACGTGTGGGCAGCTGGACCTGTACGGAGGTTCACGATGTATTTGTTACCAAACTTGTCTGGGTCGGACCTGACAGCAGATGCTTATGTGACAAGTTACGTGAAGGGATTCATCATTTACAGATAAGTAAGTAGCAAGGGACGACAGAAGCCCGTGATCATTTCAAGCTGTTCTCCAAGACTCAGAAAGCTTCTTTCTTGGTGGATGGAGTCTTGACTATGTGTCCCCACTATCATCCTAGCTAAGGGACCACACGTGTTAGCCACCCGCGAGCCACATGGTCACTGGACACACTGAACACTATCCTTTTCTGGCAGAGTGGGAGGTGAAACAGAGTCCAGGCTGTGCTGGACAGCTCCCTTCTTGTCTCAAGATGTTGCACTCACAAAACATTCTAATTAGACTTGAAAACTACAAGCAAGAAAAGGGTAAAAACTGGGTTGGTCTAAGGTCACCCAGAGAACAGAAGCACAACACCTGTGGGACAGCCCAGGTACAGCACATACCCATCTTTCGAATGGGTAGTTCTGATCTAATAAGAGATGCATGCCAACAACTGATCACAGTACAGTGTGACAAGACTAATGGGACAAATACAAGGTGCTAAAATAGTAGTAAAGAGATTCCACGTAACTTTGAATATAGTGGGCAAATGTCATCAAGGATAACTTCAGAGAACAATTTAAGATTTCAAAGAAAAAATAGGAGCATAGATCTCTCTTATTTTAGGAAGATGTTTTTGAGAAAATGGAGAACATTCTTGCTTTCCATGGATCTCTAGTTTGCTCTTCCAGGAATAAAGGATCATCCTTTAGTGGGGAGAAGAAAAATGTTGTTACAATAAAATATGTCATTTCTAGAAGTCTAGTATGATGATAAGATAACAGCAACATTAGTTGACATTGTTTTGTCCTTTTGTTTATGACACAAACTTCTCAAGCAAAAGTCAGATGTTAAATTAACAAACCAACAAGATATCCACAGTTACTCACCACTGTGAAGGCACTCCCTTTCTGTGCATTTTCCGTGCTGAACGCTTTAATGTGAAATAAGTGTATATGTCTACAAAACTGAAGGTGCTTTTCCCGGGTATTTCCCTTACTTTCGATTACTCATTTTCTTTTTCCTTAAAATCACATCCCACTTTCATCCCACCTTCTAGTTTTTGTATAACCGTATGTCTCCAGCCTGTCTTGACTGAAGAGTGAAACTGTGAATCTGAATCTACCCTCCTTTGCAGGTTAATATGCTGACCTGCCATAGCTGCAGTTTTACATACGCATACCTACCGAGGACATTTGATCCCTGGTACAGGGGCACAGACCATGTATTACTCATAGCCAAAGCTGCAGGCAGAGCAGCACCCTAGGAGTGCGTGGTCCCTGAGCCCCATCCCACACAAATATTCACATGAATGGGCAGCCTGGTTTACACTACAAAAGAAGAACCTGGCGTTTTAAGACTTGAGGCTTATTTAGAGATTTAGAGAGAGTATGCACCCACACCTCTCCCCAATTGGAGGGAGGGACAAAGAGAAAAGGAGAGGGAGGGAGAGAAAGGGAAGTATGAAGGGGAGGAGAGAGAGAGAGGAAAGGCAAGATTTGCATTGAAATGTCAACAGAACAAATCTTTTCTGGTTCTGGTGGGAGTGGCAGAGGTGAGGAAAGAGGGGGGGAGGAGAAGGTCTTTGTCGGAGTCTTTTCACTGCTCTGGAATGGAAGCGACCTGCTCTTGTGGAGAAAAGCCTTGGTATCCGCCTGGAAGTTTCTACTTCCAGGGCTGAAATTCAATCATCCTTTAACTTGTGCGCTTTGCTTACAAAGCCTGGATTGTCCTCAAAATGCGCATCTTCTTCCTGAACATTCCTAGAGTACTTGCTGTCCTTTCATTGTATTGAACATATTTCTTTCCCTTCTATTTCTAGTAGTCCTTTTATAAATTTATGTCTATTTTTTCCCAAATACAAGTGTAAAATGGAATCTAACTCTCATACAGTGCTATCTCACAGACTGTAACATCAAGAAAAGAGAAAAACAATTTCAAATATATAGTGTAGGTCAGGAACAGATCCCAGCAATCTTCATATATTGTCTCATTTAATCTGTATAAGAATCACGCAGAACTGATGTTATCTTCACTTCTTGTTGAGAAAACTGAGGCTCAAAGAACTTAAGTAACTTTTATAAGTATATGCAGTTTTGAAATTGGGAATTTCAGGATTCCAAAGCAGTTCTTTCAATTTTTTTTTCTTAACTTGAAATAAACCATATAAAAAAAATTAAGGATTGGTGGTACTAAAAATAAAATAAAAATAAAGAGAGTCCCTAAAAATAAAGGATTATATATCTTATTATAATATCCCTAAAAATAAAGGATAAGTGGCACTTACATGATGACTAAGGGATTAAATGTTAGAATTTGCACTTGAATGAGGGGAAAATGTATCATTTGTTCATTTTTAATGATCCCCAAAGCATTTACTGAGACTTTTAAAGTTTAGCCAGAAGAAAATTATAATGATTATAAATAAAATTATATACTTTTATAATTGATTTATGCATTCAACATGACTTAGAAAATGCAATTAATTTTAATTATAAAAATATTTCTATTGAAAAAACTACTCATTGACACTTAATATAGATAACCATTTTTCTTCAGTCCTAGAGAATCAACAGAAAGATAGTGTCCCAAACCCAGTGTTTTTGTGCAATATCATTAGTCAGTTGCAGAAAACAAGGTCATCAGGAGATAAGGAGAAACTATATTAAAGTGCTTAAGCTGGCTCTAACAACTAAAAAAATGATGCTGAGAATCAGCCAACTTTCTCTTCTATTTCACAATAGGTGAAATAGAGGTGACCACTGCCAGCGTGGAGTGTTCAGCAAAGTGGAGAAGAGCTGAACGAATAACTCAGGATGCACATATTACCCTGGTCGGAAAGTGGTAGTAGTCTGTTATTTAAAGCTGCTATGTGGAGATAAAGAGAGGCTGTTAGGAGACATTGCAATGGCTGGGTGAGCTTCTCTTACGGGGTCAGCTTACTGGCAAATCCATAAATATTAACAGAGGAAGTTATGCCAGAAAATAATAAGCACTGTGTGTGGCATGGAAAAACATAGCTGTCTGAACCTGTACTGAATGACTTAGCATCGCAGGGCACGGACAGCGGAGTCTATGACCATTTCCATGATGTTTTGAATCCCTCTAACACCCGAACGGTAGGTGAGGGACCTGCAGTTGAGATACCCTCTCCTTGGGTATCTCAGTCAAAAATGACCAAGGGGTTTCAGTCAGGAGAGTGGGGGGCATCCCATCAGAACGACCGAATCTCACAAAGAATGGGTATAGTTTAAGGATCTTCTTCATCCGTGTCTTCCAGATAAAATTTGCCCTTTCTGAATAGCCCCATCAGTTTATATACCAGGTAATCAGTCATACTGAGACTAGGAGATCGTCCCTAAGAGGACGTCCACAAGGAGGACGCACAGTTTTGAGTGTGTGTGTGTGTGTGTGTGTGTGTGTGTGTGTGAGAGAGAGAGAGAGAGAGTGTGCAGGCACAAGAGAAATATTTTATATTTTCTCAGGGGACTTTGCTTATTTCCCTTTGTCAGAATCTATGCCTTCTGAATGATTCTTTACCATGCAGCTAAGAAGCAAGAAATTGTATTCCAGTCAATTAATTATCTGGTTCTCCTATTTCTAGAGAATAGTGGAAAATTAATTCCTATTAATAATCAGAATACACTTACACTTATCGTATAACAGACATTTCCAATATCTAAGATAAATTTAAAAATCTCTGATTTCTTAACTTGTTTTCAGAAGCCAATGTTGAAGTGGGTGGCAAGAAGTGGGTGTGTATAGTATCAAATATAATTCAAAAAGTAGAAGTGACAATAAAACACTTAGATGCAGATAATACACTAAAAAGTATTTCTTAGGAAAAAACTCATGAAGACAAGAGGAATAATTCAGTGCATAAGTTACTCATTGCTCTTTACTTTCCAAATGTTGCCCAAAATTTAGCTTGCCCCTTATATCAGCCAAGGGAGGAGGAATCCCCCACAATGGGGCTGGGACCTCTAAGTTACATGATTATGAAACACCACCCCCTCACCTGGTGTCATCACTTGGAGACACAAGATCAGTGTGGTGTGTCAAAGTCTTAGCTCTAAGACCATAAGGCAAATCAGCATTCATGACAGGGCCAGAGTTTCCCCTGGGATAACTGGAAACTAGAATCCAAGCTTAGGGCTAAAATGTCTGTGCGACCTTAAATCTTGGGCCATGGAACTTTTCTCTAAGCCAATTTCTTCTCTGGAAGGAAACTGTTCAGATCAGTCCTAGACAGGTTAACTCTTATTTAACTGTAGGGAATTCTACTGTTAAAAAAATCCAAAGACCTTTTTTCTTATTCCTCTGACAATGTTGCTTTTGAGAAATCAGATGCAATTCTCTTTGTCTCTAAAGATCTTAAATTCCACAATGGCCTATTTCACTGTAAGTCTACCTTCCACCAATATTATTTTTATTATATAATAATAAACTTTTCAATCTTGAACTTATTCCTTTGATTTTTAGAATCTTACTTGTGCAAGACTTTGGTAGTTTCTTTCCCTCCAATTTTCTGTTCTTTGCAGAATCCCTCAGTAACTACAAACTGAATTCTTATTCTCATTTAAATACCTTTTCTATCCTATGTTACTTCTCTAAATAGTCTGAATGGGAGTCTGTTTACCTTTCAATCTGCATTATTGAGATTATTAATGTTGCTCCCATATTTTTAAATTTTATGAACTATGTTTTTCATGTGACTAAATCTTAAATCACTTCTCAGTCTCTTGGCTAAGATCAAGTATATATCCTGTATATGGAATCCTGTTCTTATGGATACTGCAGATTCTTTATCTCTATAAACATATTTTGGATAATTTTCAAAGTATCCTTCTTTCTGCATGATGTCAGTTTCCTCCAAATAGTCATGCCCACTTGCCTTTATTTCTCACTTCATAAATACCTATCATGTCAGGCTATCTGTGCCTATTTAAGTGTTGGCTTATTAAAAGCAGTTTGACTTGAGGTCTTGGTGTGTGCCACACCTTTTGGGGGCAAAACACGATTGTAAGAGGGACTTTTCCCAACAAATGCAACCAGTGTAACATGGTTTCTTGTACCCTCAATGAATCCCAAAAAAAAGCAGTTTGAATTGAGGTACATTCTGTGAGGTACATTTGTCTCATGTTTCTGCATCACAACTGGCTCGGGGCTTCACTGGATCATTTAATTTCTTAAATTTAATTTCTTCATTTAATTTCTTTTCCTGGTATAATGAGGCTTCCCCCACCAACCACCACCAAAACTTACTTTACTTTCTCTTTTGGAAGATGGAAGTTTGCTTCGTGGCATTTGGGAAACCAAGTGAGAAAAGACAGTGCAAGAGCACTGGGGGTCGGGAAGTTCAGTGTCCATTCCATAAATTTCCACATTGACCTCCTGTTGTTGGTGTGGTCCCTCTAACTTCAGCTGTGACTACTGTCTCCAGCCCAGGTCTCACGTTTAATAGTCTCCAGAAAACAAGTCCCACTGTTCTCTGCCAGAGCGAGAAGGGGGCTGCCAGGACGCACAGGGCACCTGCCGTCCGCCCTGTGGTCTTTAGTCAGATGTTAACACAATCCTCTTTTATTTACACTTCCACAGACCCTCAGGCCCTGGGCCTTTAGCAATTGTATAATTGCCACCGCCTTTTTAGTAGTCCGCTGTTCTGGGCATGTTTAGTCAGCCGTTGTCTACATCTGCTTTGCAGTTTCAAAATGGCATTGCTCTTGTCTCATCTCTAGTTCTCTAAGTCTCTGTCAAGAAGTCAGATGAAGAACTCTTTTTTTCACTTAAGTGCATTATCAGGAGAAAACAAAGAGGAAAGTTTTTATATTATACCCCACCTTTATCTAGAAACCTTATAATAAAAACCACAGCAACACACCCTATAGTATTTGCAAACAAACGTTGGGACCCTACGTCTCTGAGGTCACAGTAAGGCAGCAGAACCCTGACCGTGCATTTCCCACGGGACTCTAAAGAAAAAGGAGACAATGTGGTAGCCTCTCAAATGTGTTTGCACATTTTTCACGGAAACTCTTTTTTGACATCTATTCATGTGAATGGTTTCACAGAAGACCTAACAAATACAGACCTAATAAATACCTCTTCATACCAGCAAGAGAAGCGTATTAGAGGGGGAAAGCTGGAGGAAGAATGTCAAATGCTTTATCCTGTAGCATTATTCTCTTGAGAATGAAATTACGAGGCACTAGCCCTTAGGTCCAACTTTTTCTCTTTCTAAAATGTCAGAGCCGATATTCACAACCCCTCAGTACAAAGTGCTGCAAACTGCATAAAGGGACTGACAAACCATCATTTACATGACTTTTGAATATTTTTCTTTTAGTGCAACAGAAACTTTCTGTGAGGTACATTTGTCTTGTGTTGCAGTCAATATTTTTTCTTTGAAGTTATATCGTTTAGGTTCTGAAGTATTGTGATAATAAGACTTCTTAATCACAAAAAAAGCAAATAGAAACTAGACTCCAGCCATGTGTTCTTTAAAACTAGTCCATTCAGCAAAATAGTAGAAGTAGTGAAGAAAGAAAATTTTCTTGTGCAGCACTTAGGTAAAACATTTGTATAAACTTTATTTTTTTTTTCATTTTCAATTGATTGCTCTGTCTGAGAAAAATAAAATGTTGCTGCTTCACATTACTTTTTCTCCGACCGTGTGCCATAGTCACTAGCACCATCCCGAATATCAAAACTAAGTGACTATGAGTTATTTTCTTTAACTATGAATTTGTGGTAGAATCTATAAAATATAGATTTTTAGTTATGAAATACTAAAAACATTTGATAGGTTTATGGAATATTTTCTGTTATAAATTGAGTTTCAACTACCAAGTGAAAAGGCTCAAAATGGACCACTGATTGCATCCATATATCTGATATCACCCTGTGAAGATAAAATTGCCACCTTAGGGTTCTGTGTGTGACTATAGCACTTATAAAGGACATTCTCTATGGAATTCCTTTTCTTGCCTGTTAATCACATGATATTTGGTAAACTGTCAACTTGGCTAACCTGGAAACATAAGTTTCCTATGTTTTCTTTTCCTTTATGTTCTGACCAAAAATGAAACTTGAGAGATACAGGAGAAGGGGTAGTAGTAGACTTTCCCCTCTGAATGGCGCCGTGATCAGAGGCAGTGACTGTCAGATGCAGGTAACAGTGAATTCCCTTTTGTCCTCACTGTCCCTTGCTCCACCTCTCTTCTTTTCAACTGTCAGCCTTGTCAAAAAAAGTGACCCTGGGCCCATCAACAAATGGAGAGGCAATTGCCTTCTATACATTTCTTTACCAATTCTCCTGCAAGCTGCCGCTGAGAGTCAGATGTGCCTGACATCAGGACAGGTTACTTGATTTTTCTCTCATCTTAAAATGCAAATTCAGACTATGTTCCCTGCTTTCTCCATAGCGTAAAACCTTATTCTTACAGTAAATTTGTTTTCCATAGTACTTATACCTTAGCGTTTTGGGGCTGCTGTACCGCAACACCTTCGACTCACTATTGCAAATATAACAAATTTATTTCTCAAAGTTAAAGCCTAGGGAGTAAAAAATCCGAGCTCCAGCAGATTCAGTGTGTGGTCAAAGCTCTCTCGTTCATAAGCGGTGCCTTCTTGCTGGGCTCTCACCCAACAGAAGAAACAAACAAACTCCCTTGGACATCCTTCATAAAGGCATTAATCCCTTCATGAACTAATCACCTCCAAAAGCCTCACATTTCAAAATTATTATGCAGGAATTAGGTTTCAACATATAAATTTTGAGGGGCACAACATTCAGATCATCATATAATATCACACAATATTCAGCAACTCATAATGTTTCTATTTCTCTAATGGAGAAAAAAAATACAGATAAAAAAAATCAAAGCTGCGTTTTACTCTATGTGGGAGATAAATGTATCACATATTAATAAGTTATGGCACCAGGGAATATTGTATGGGAAATTTTCTAGTAAAGTTTGTCATTTCTAATAATTGTGGGTCTCCTCAAAAATTTTGGAATGGACACCTGCTGACCCTAAGCATCTTCTAATAAGGAATTACCACATATTTTATTTTGATTTGCCCTTCATATGTTTTGGATCTCCTTTTTTTTTTTTTTTTGCTACTAAAATAGTAATTTTTTTTTATTTTTTTAATTGCAAGTTCATATAGTCACATATAACTAGTCCAGATGACATTCAATTCATACTACCAAGACAGATAATGTTAATGTCAATGTATACGAATTTTAGAACTCAAAAATGCATTAAAACCTCCCTTACAAATTAATAAAGGGAACTGGGAGGGCCTACCTACAAATAAGGGGCAGGCATAGCTAAAAATGATAATAATCAGCCACTGCCCCCCAATCTGCTGCATTGGAGTCACATAGCTGGTGGCCATAAAGATTCTTAGTTGGGTCAGGCGCAGTGGCTCATGATTTTAATCCCAGCACTCTGGGAGGCTGAGGTAGGATTGAGGAGTTCAAGACCAGCCTGAGCAAGAGTGAGACTTCATCTCTACTAAAAGAAATTAGCTGAACATGGTTGAGTGTACCTGTATTCCCAGCTACTCGAGAGGCTGAGGAAAGAGAATTACTTGAGCCCAGGAATAAGAGGCTGCTGTGAGCTAGGCTGACACCAGGGCACTATAGCCTGGATGTCTTTAAAAAATAAATAAATAAAATCAAAGATTCTCAGCTTTCTCCATAGATAACCCCGCCTTTTAGAAACTTAAGGGTGTTTCTGAGATATCTTCCAGCTCCTGAATTCCAGTGGATTAGCTGACACACGGAGCTCAGCAGCCCATTCCAAGCAACTGACTCAACCCTCACCCAAGAACCGGGTCCTGCCTTCCAGTGGGTTGGCTGAGCTACCCGGAATGGTGACCCATAACACAGGACTGACTGTTCTGTCCAATCCAGCCGATTAGCAAACCTAATTACCTAATCTTTGGCCTACCAAACTATCCTTAAAAACCTTGCCTTCAAAATTCTCTAGGAGGCAGATTTGAGAAATTCCTCCCACCTCCTTGCTTAATACTATGGAATCAAAACTCTTTCTCTGCTGTAAATATCTGCTGTCTCAGCCTATTGGCTCCTTCTTGAGCACTAGGCAAACAAATCAGGTTGGAGGGTAAGAAACAGTATTACAAGTGTGCAGCCAAGAGATCTCAGTTGCTAAACAGATCCTCTGAAACCTCTGCTAGTTAACTTGCCATAATACCATTGGTTCAGTAGTTTCCTTGATATCATCTCTGATTATATGACAATTATGTGATTTTGATTCATGTTTTTTCCCCATCTTGCACTTAACCCTTTTAGTTAAGTGTAAGTGTGGCAATTTAAAATAGTTTTTCGTATTGAAAGTATGGCAATTTAAAATAGTTTTTCATTCAACATAATATTGCCCACTTGACACACCACATACATTGCCTTAGGGGTAAATTTTGTATCCCCCCAACTTTGTATTGGGTCCAAATATTTGACCTTCATCACCTCTATTTCTGATTAATGCTTAAGGGACTGTTCCTGCTCCATGCTGCCCCATGTTATATCATTCTTAAAAACACATTTCTATGTCTAAAAGAATGATGTCTCTTAAGATGCATAAAATTGAATTTGCATTTAGATGCAATTCAACATAATGAGAAGAAAAATTCTTTAAAAATTCTGGTTTGTTTGTAGCTACAAAATTAAAGCTATAGGATTATATTAAAGACATAAACTAAAGCATTTAAATTAAATGCCATAAATTTTTGTGAAATGATATCCATACACTAATAGAAAGTCATTGCTATTAATATATGATATGCCAAACTAAGCCAGATTAGTGCTTTATAAATTATCATCTGCCATAGAAGGGGTGGGAGGAAGACAGCCTGCCAAAAGAAGTTACATCTCATAGAGTACAGAGACTATCTTAAATTTTTGAGTTTTTAGAGAAAAGTAAGTCTTTTGGCTACTATTAAAAACTTACCTATTTTTGTTTAGATTTTTCTTTTATCTCTTTTCTAGGGACAAACCTGGAAATATATGCATGTATACTTATACTTGCAACCGGCAGATTCTTGATGCTCCACCCCCAAACTCTACCTCTTGACACCCTTACCTTTTTTATGTTGGAAAATGTAATGTTGTTGAATCATTGGATTGGGCAGAAATTATGCAACAGCATTTGAGATCACACATCTAGGCACTGAAACCCAGAAAAAATACTAAAAGGAGTATTATAATCAGAGAGCATAATCCATTTCCAAGCCGCATGACATAGGTAAATTAAATTAAGAATAGATTTCTTCCTCAATGCATAAAACATGGGGATACTGACCAACTTGCCAAATTTCATGTTTTCTTTCTAGTTTTCCATTTATCTTTAGTAAAACTAATGATATTAGAGAGGTTTATATGAATATAAATACAAAATTTCCCCCTAAGGCAATGTACGTGGTATATCAAGTGGGCAATATTATGTTGAACAAAAACCTATTTTAAATTGCCACACTTCCAAATGCATGAACCTCTCAGGCTAGCAATTTTATGGCATTGGTAACAGTATTAGTACTCTTAGCATTTTCTTATATATTAACACAATTTGTCAAGGATTTTGTAAAACATGAAGAGCCTTTGGAACAAAACAGCAAAATTCCCCTTAAGATATTAACCAATTGGCTCGGCGCCTGTGGCTCAGCGGACTAAGGGACCAGCCACGTACACCTAAGCTGGTGGGTTCGAATCCAGCCTGGGCCCGCCAAACAACAATGACGGCTGCAACCAAAAAATAGCCGGGCGTTGTGGCGGGCGCCTGTAGT
>CAUYON010070279.1:0-20275 GCA_963573935.1 Arctocebus calabarensis | reverse complement strand
GTGGAGAGCTTAAATCCTCCTCAGCCTGCTTAGAAGACACTTTAAATTGCTAACTTGGGCTAAGCCGAAGCTTTCCCAGGAAAGCGCTGTGGCTGGGATCACTCCTTGAGTGGCTATCCACTTACCCAGTGTGCCAAAACCGGTCTCACTCTATGCCCCTGATGGCTAAGGCTGCAAGGGGTCTCAGTCCCCGCCTTTAGGCTGCTCAGTCACTAGATTACTCACTCCCACCCAATGCCTGTTTTGTGACCCTGAGGGTGGAGCTTGCCAGGGCAGTTCTCCCACAATGGTTCCACACAGCCCACCACCAAACACTGGCTGCTCCATCTGGCTTGGTGGCCCAGTCTGGGGCCCCAGGCAACACCCAAAAATCCCCACTCCTGCTCAAGTTCTCCCAATGCAGTTCAACCAAGTGCCAAGTCCAAAGAAACCCAAACCGCTCACAGGCAAGGCCCTTCCAGCCTGCAGTCCCACTGCTGCCCCACCCACAACCGCCAACAGGATCAGACCGAATGAACAGACGCAAGCACTTGCCCAATCTCCACCGCTTTAGCCTTCCTCAGGGTGTCCAGAAGCCTCACGCTGTCTCCCTGTGTCCCAAAGGGAAGTTTCTGTGCAGATCCTGCCTGGCAGAGATGTCTGAGGTCCTCTCTCCCCAGTCTCGCCATGCCCAGCCGCAAGGAAGCTGTTACTCGTCCGCCATCTTGCTCCGCCTCCTCCTGTACTATCAGTTGTAATGTTGCCTCTTTCATCTCTGATTTTATTTGAGTTTTCCATCTTTTTTCCCCCTTAATCTGGCTAAAGGTATGTCAATTTTGTTTATCTTTTCAAATAAAAACAACCTTCTTGTTTCCTTGATCTTTTCTCCTTTTTGGTTTAAATTTCATTTATTTCTCCACTGATCTTTATTATTTGTTTTCCTCTACTAATTTTAGATTTGGTTTGCTCTTATTTTTCTACTTCTTTGAGATGCACAATTAGGTTGTTTATTTTAAGCTTTTCTACTTTTTGATGTAGGCACTTATTTCTATAAACTTTCCTCCAATTTCCAATTTTGTCCTATCTTATAGGTTTTGATATGTTTTTTCCCTATATTTCAAGAAATATTAAAATTTACTTATTAATCTCGTTTTGACCCATTGGTCATTTAAAAGCATATTGTTTAATTTCCATTTGTTTTAATAGTTTCCAGTATTCCTTTTGTTATTGATTTTACTTCTAGTTTTATTCTACTGCAGTCAGAGAATATAGTTGAGTAGATTTCAATTTTTTTGAAATTTTTCACATGTGTTTTGTGGCCTAACATACTGTCTGTCCTTCAGAATGATCCATCAGCTGAGGAGAAGCACGTGAATTCTCCAGCTGTTAGATGAAATGTTCTGTGGTTATACATTAGATCCATTTGTTCTATTGTGTAGGTTAATTCCAATGATACTTTGTTGATTTTCTCCCTGGGTGATGTGTCCAGGGCTGAAAGTGTGCTGTTGAGGTCTTCTACTGTCCTGGAGTCCATCTCTCTCGTTAGCTCTGGTAATATTTGCACTACGTTTCAGGGTGATTCAGTGTTGGGTGTGTATTTATGTAGAATCATTATGTCCTTTTGCTGAATTGATCCCTTTATATTTATACAATGATATTTTTATGTGTTTTTACAGTTTACAGTTTTTGTGTTAAAATCTATTTTCTCTACTACAATACAGTAGTTCTTCTGTTCTTTTGTAGTTTCCATTTCATGGAATATCTTTCCGATCCCTTTAGTTTTGGTCTGTATGTGTCTTACTCTCTGTATGTTCAGTGAGTAATATGGGTAAGTCTTATTATTTTTAATGTGTTCAGCCACATTATGTCTTTTGACTGGAGAGTTTAATCCATTCACATTCAGTGTTATTATTGATAGGTAAGGACTTACTACTCCCATGTTATTTGATTTCTGGCTGTTTTCTGATTTTCCCTTTGCTTTTCTCTTTCTATGTTACTTTGTTAAAAGCAACTGTCTTTGGGAGTGTGTTTTAACTTTTGCTTTTTAGTTTTTGTGTATCTGCTATAGTTTTGTTTGTTTGTTTGTTTTTGACTGATGTTATCTTGAGGCTTACCAAAGGAATTTTATAACTAATAATTTTAAACATAAGATGTCTTCTTACAAACAAATAAATAACCATAGAAAAATATAAAAGAAATTCTTTCCCCCTAACTTTTTAATTTTTTGTTTTATTAATCTTTTTTTTTACTAGCAAGCTCTCAAAAAGCTATAATTTAATTGTATTTTATACTCTTCCTTCTCAAAATATAAGCAGTTTATACAGCACATTTACAGCTATTCTATTCTTATTGTTACTTGTGTGCTTTATACCTTCAGATGACTTATTATTCATTGATGCCTTTTTCTTTCATATTAAAGAACTCGTTTTAGCATTTCTTGTAGGATAGATCTGGTGTTGATGAAATCCTTAGGGTTTTTTGTTTGTTTGTTTGTTTGCTTGTTTTATTCTGGGACAGTCTATTTCTCTTTCATGTTTGAAGGATATTTTTGCAAGATATAATATTCCAGGGTTAAGGTTATTTTCCGTCAGCACTTTGAATAAGTCATGCTACTCTCTCCTGGCCTGTAAGGTTTTCACTATTTCCAGACATATTGGGGCTTTTTTATGTTATTTTTTTCTTTTTTCTTGCCTCTGTTGAGATTTATTTTTTTTTACCTATGACCATTGGAAGCTTGATTATTAAGTTCCTCGAGATAGTATGGTTGGGGTTAAATTTATTTGTCTATAGCCTTCTTGTACGTGAATATTGATATCTTTCCCTGGGTTTGGAATTTTTGTCTGTCATTTTTTAAATTTATCTTTCTACACCAGTCTACCCTCTATCCCCTATTTAAGGCCAATAGTGCTTAGATTTTCCCTTTAAGTCTATTTTCTGAATTTTTCAAGTGTGTGGCATTCTTTTTTATTTTCTGTTTTTCTCTTCTGACTATTTTCAAATAGCCTTTTATCAAGCTCACTAATTCTTTCCTTTGCTTGTTCAAATTCTGTTGTTGAGACACTCTGATTAATTTCTTAGTTTGTCAAATGAATTTTATAACCTCAGAATTTCTGCCTTTTAAAAAATTATTTCAGCCTCTATGTTACATTTCTCTGCTGTGCTTATGAACTCTTTCTCTGTATTATGTTGAAGCATTGAGCCTTTTTAGGACACATATTTTGAATTTTTTGTCTAAAAGCTCACATGTCTCTATCAGTACAGAATTTGTCACTAGTACCTTTATTTAGTTCCTTTTATGAGATTATTAATTTTTTTTGGATATTCTTGATGATTGTGGATATCTGTCAATGTCTGAGCATTGAAGACTTAGGTTATTTATTTTAATCTTTCCAGTCTGGATTTGTTTGAACTAGTCCTTCCTGAAAAAACTTTTGAGATATTCAAAGGGAATTGAGTGCTGTGAGATAGATCTTTCATCATTGCAGCCATATCAGCATAGGGGGTGTGCCAAGCCCAGTAATGATATGACTCTTGCAGACTTCTGGTGGTGCCATCTTGGTGGACTTGGGTAAGATATGGGAGAATTCTAGGGGTCAGCCTAAAGTCTATTACTCTCTTCCCTCCCTCTCTGTGCTAGGCTGCTGGACTTGCAGGAGCAGTGACAGGTATTCCTTTGGGGCCACTGCAGCTAGGACTGTTCCAGATCACACCTAAAGCCAACCCAGTCTCACTCAAAGCCCATGGTGACTACTTCTTGGCTACTTTTGATGTTTTTTCCAAGCCCAAGGGCTATTTAATCACCAAGTGGAGAATCTTGTTAGGACTGAGTCCTTCCTTTGAGGGAGGCATAGTTTCTTCTGGGTCAGAATGGATCTCAAAGTGCCATGCAGGAACTAAGACCTGGATTTAGTTCTGCTTTGTACTTTACTGTGGCTGAGATGGTACTCAAGTTGCCAAACAAAGTCTTCCCTCCTTTCTTTTCCCCAAGTGAAAGAAGACTCCCTACACCATACTGCCTGTATTTGTGGGGAGACGGGTGACACAGGCACTTGGCTTGGCCACCCCCACTGGTATCTCATTGGGTCTTATGAACTCCAAGTCCTCTAGCTCTGAGCCAACACAGCTGTAGGAATTGCCCAAGGCCTGAAGCCTCCGTGGCTTGACTGCCTTACATATTTATTCCAGGTCCCAGCCCACTTTTTGTTGGCTGGTAGTGAGGCTGGCCAAAACTCAAGTTTCTGAGTGGAGATGATTTCCCTCTGGCCAGGCTAAATTCTCTCTTCATGAGTACTGGCAGAAATCTTCCCTTTTCCATGTTCCCCTGATGGCCCAGAGTTTTAATTCAGAGCTCATGATCACTTTACTATCTTTCTGCTGGGCATACAGAGAATGTCCACTCAGCGTCGTGGTACAGCACTGCTGGGGATGGAGAAGTAGGCATGTTGGAAATGCAAGATTGTCTTTTCTACCCTCTTTAGTATCTTTTTCCTTGTTATAGTGTTAAAATCAAGTTGTATGATCGCTCACTGATTTTTGGTTCTTCTACAGGTGCTTGCTTGTGTGGACAGTTGTTGAATTAGGTGTTCATGCAGAGGTATAATTGCTGGAGGTTTCCATTTGGCAATATTGTTCTAGTAATGTTTTCTTAATTGCAGACACCAGCCCAGTAATGGCCATTTTTTGATAATGGCCCATGTTTGTAGCCCTGCTGTCTTGAGCTGTGTTATCTAGAATCATTTCCCCAAATTTATGACAATTTATAATACTTTATTCATATAATGAGCCAAACATGACAATTTTATTTGTGATACAAAATACTTCAATGAAGATTATGTCCTGAGCCTTTTTGAAAGTGAGCAATCAGAATGCATTCTTTGTCTTACATTGTGGTTTTTAAAAAATGAAGCAACTAAATGAAGTTTAGGAAAATCAGCCATTTGTAAGGATGGCATTCAGAAGATAATAGATTTTGAAGGAAATGAGGAAGGAAATGATCTGTCAAAATGATTGTACTTACTATGTTGTCATTTGATGTTTATATTCTTTATATCACAGCAATTTGGTAGGAAACCACAAAGCCAGCTGAAATGCTATTATATAAAGACGTTATTTACCCAAATCTGTGAATAATGTAGTGCTTTCTTTTTGGCAGAAGATAATTGGAGAAAAATATCATGCACTGAATTCGAGACTTCATATTGGACGTCCTCAATGGAAACTTCTGTTTGATGAAATAGCAAAATGTAACAGAGGGTAAGTATCTTATATCTGGTAAAATTTAACATGTGGCCAATGATTAAATTATTTCTAAATCATCACATGACATTTTCAAAGATGGACGACCAACAGTGGATTTACAAATTACAAAGTCACTTTAAACACTCCTTATCACTGTCAAAGAAGAAAGCAAAGCTGGTATTGTAATGCCAAATAATTAAAATGTGGCTTAGAAATCGTCTATAATGTATATATGTACTAGCCTCTCCTACTTGTTTACAAATTTTTGTAGACCCACGTTGAAAATGGTATTCTTTACTGTAGCATTTGTCAAAGGATCATGGGTAAGGTTTTCAAAATCATGTTGTTAAACAAGGGAACATTACAAATAATTCTAACAATGAATGCATTTAAAAATAAAATCTTTGTGCCTTTTCAGCAGAATGTATAGAACTCGTGATTGTAACAAACAGTCTTTAAACCTGGAGTACTTCCAGATGCAATTTTTTTGAAAATATAATTTTGAAAAGAATCTTGATTTTATGGACTGACTATGTGTCTGTGATCTGAAGAAATTATTGTTTAAGGAAAGTCAGTCATTTTAGAACAGAGACTACTCCACCCCTGTATCTTCTGTAAACTTACCAGAATGGGGAGCAATCATCTATAACAATACTAACAGAATTTTGAAAACTATATACCCATTCATACATTTTAAAATTTACATCTAAATAGTTTCATCATAGCTCCAAAAGATGTAATTTCTAACATAGTGGTGATGTTACAACATATTACATATTACAACATATTACAGTTAAAGTAATTCCTTTATTTATTATTAATTAATTACCAGTTTATAATAGAATATAAATATCATGGCTATGTCATACCAACCTCATTTATTATAAATATATGCAAACAAACTCTTCCTTTAACAGTTGGAAATGGAAATTTTACATTATTCTTATTTTTCTTTGATCTTAAATTTCTATTTCATTTATGCATAGTATTTTATCAAAATTCAGTAAATTTTTATGTTTAGACTAACTGCACTTTCATTGCTAAACTATACTTCCGCTACAGAAATACAAGTTTAAAAATGTCTATTTCATTTTCAAAATTTTCTGTAAAAATAAAAGGTTTGAGTGTTAATGTTTACTCTGGCTTGAGTTATTATAATTACTAGCATATAGTTGATCACTTTATAATTGTTGAAGTATATTTTGGTAAATATCAAAGAATATTGGATTCTAAATGCCATGATCAGCTTAAGCAAATTTTATTAAAAACCAAATTTATGAAGTCATGAATGGTTATTATTTATTAACAGAATCACTGAATTAGGATGTCCCCTGGCTCTACCTGCAAAGATTTTGTTACAGAAATTATGGAATGCTGCCTGAGAAGCAAAATATAAAAAGGAATAAGGTTACCCTTGTCGTTCAGATTACAGCCATGTTTGAAACTACTTCTGTAATCTTTCCCTTTCCTTAATTAAATAGTTTTGAGACGGAGAGGGAAGCATTATTTACGAAGTAGAGGTCCTTTATAATATTCAAGGAGCTAGTTAAGATGAACTTCCGGAAAAACAAAGGCTCAGTTCCTTCCCCATCTTTCTGTAGTATCATCCATTTTAGATGCAATGATCTCATTATACTCACCTGGCTCTTGCTATGCTCCACCCCCCTCAGCTGTTAATGTTTCTCTTTAATAGAATTTACTGACCTCTGATAAGAAATTTTTTATTCGTTTTCATAGTATATTGCTGAAAACTTTGATGATTTCTTTGCTTAATTCTGAAACCAAATCCCCAAACACCAGAGCATCATTAACAGGTTGGGATTATTGGTTCTTAAGAAATCCTGTTTGTTATATGGTTCCTGTTTTAGGGCAATCTACTGTATTTTGGGGGGGGGGGTATTTTGTTCTTTTTATGGAGACAGAGAGGTAGTTTAAGAAGAGCAAATTGCACCACTTGCTGTTGACATTTCCTACAACACTTCGCTTCACATGTTTGCTGGGGCAGCCACCTGAAATGTATTATATTTTTCAAGGATTTTTATTTATTTTATTATTTATTATTTATTTTTTTTGAGACAAAGTCTCAAGCTGTTGCTCTGGGTAGAATGCCATGGCATCGCAGCTCACAGCAACCTTTAACTCTTTGGCTTAAGCGATACTCTTGCCTCAGCCTCCCAAGTAGCTGGGACTACAGGCGCATGCCATAACATCTGTAGCGCGCCACAATGCCTGGCTATTTTTTGATTGTAGGTGTCATTGTTGTTTAACAGGCCCAGGCCAGGTTCGAACCTGCCACCATAGGGGTATGTTGCCAGTGCCCTGCCAACTGAGCTATGGGCACCATCTAAAGGATTTTTAAATAGCATACTTAGGAAAAGAATGAATCAACATCTTAAGGTCTCATTAACTGGACAAAAAGTACTATTCAAATGGAAGGTTTCATTAAAGAAGCAGCATGTTGGTTAATCTGCACATAAATTGCTCAAAGAATAAATGGAGATAAATATTGTGAAGAGAGACATATAAATCAAACTTTTTAATACTGTATGTTGGGCAACAGTTTTTAATTTTCACAAAGTGATTAGGTATTAAATCAGTAGGCATTATTAGTTTAGCATACTGTGTAGAATACAAATTTAAATTGGATTAAACACTCCTGGGCCCAGAGATGATAACTGGTAACTCTTTGTTACGTATTTTTTCGGAAGCTTTTATCAGTTTGTGTGTTTGTATGTGTGTATTTCTGAAATTATATGTAAACATGTATGTGTATTTTATGTACATCTCTGTATACATATGCACATATATACATACATATTTAAAATATAAGCCTTAATTTTGGGTTTAAAATTGAATCTGTAGTATGTAATTCTTCAGCTTAGTTTTAAATGATGAACTCATATAGTGATCATGGATAATTCATACCTCACAGTATTCTGAGATATGGATAACACGACCATTACTACCCTACCATGGACATTTAGTTTACCTCTAGTTCTTCGCTGTTACAAAGAGATCTGTGGTAATTATCTTTGTACGCTTTTTCAAATTAGAGTATCCTAATAAATAGCTAAGGATATCTGAAGTGTAATTGCTGGCTCAAAGGATTTGCACATTTAGGTTCTGCTCTTCTGTTTGGGTGGGGACTCAGAAGGAGCTCATCCTGGGGGTGGAGAAAGATTTCTCATACCAGGAGTAGAGTAGTTTTGGAAAGAAACTTTAATTTTCTTGAGAAATAAAGGAAAGAAAGAATAGAGGGAGGGAGGAAGATCTTGAAGAAGGAAGGAAGGGAGGGAGGGAGGGAGAGATACAAAGAGATAGACAAAAGGGAGGCATGAAGGAGTGCCCCCCTGAGGAAAAGCAGCTGGATGTTTGTAAAGGGTAAAATTGCTCCTTTTTTTTTCTCTGCTTTAGCGGACTGATAACAGAAGTGGCGAAGCGGTTGCAGGTGCTTTTCATTATTATTTTTTTTTTCATTATTTTTTTCTCTGCGTGGCCAGCCTATCTGAATGCTTGAAATGATGTATTTCTGAGGCAGTGAGCTCTAGCGGGGAGCTCTCACCCCTACTGTCAGCTTGGGGCTCTGCAAGGCTGAGAAAAGGAAACTCCTGAGAGATGAGGACTTTGACACTGGTGTTTAATTAAAACAAAGAGCAGTTGTTCTGAGGGTTTCATTTCTCTTACTTTCAGTTAGTTTATTTTTCCTCTATTAGCTAGATTGTTAGTAAAGCCACCTTTCATCTACCAGACCCAATAGGATGAATCAACTTATATTTTGTACACATTTTTGAGAGTGGATGCTTTCTTATGTGACATTTTTAAATTCAGAAAATGAATTATGTAATGGTATTACATGATCACGAAGAGTGAAGGGGAGTCAGGAGCAAATGGCTCGTGCCTATGATCCTAGCACTTTGGGAGCCCAAGGTGGGTGGATAGCCTGAACTGGAGCCAGCCCCCATCTCTAAAAAATGGCAGGGAGTTGTGGCGGACACCTGTAGTCCCAGCTACTTGGAAGGCTGAGGCAAGGGGATTGCCTGAACCCAAGAGTTTGAGGTTACTGTGAGCTGTGATGATGCCAGCACACTCTACTCAGGCCCACAGAGTGAGACTCTGTCTCACAAAAAAAAAAAAAAAAAAAAAAAAGAGAGAGAGAGAAAGAAAGAAAAGGAAATGAGTGAAAGAGCTTTTGAAGTCTCCCTGCCTTCACCATTATTTTAGAAATGAAGAAGCTAGGACCCCAAAATCTAATGATTTATCAAAAGCTTCTTACTGAAAGTTCATTGTGTTTCACCAGCAGGGCATTTTCAGCTTGTTTCAAATAAAAAAGTGGCAATTTTATGTTCCTATATCCCTCTTAGGGAGGGGGAGGGGAGTGTGCCGTGAGGTGTTGACAAAAACTCTTAAGTTCTGTGTGTGTCTCTGTAGAATGTTAACTATAATTTACTAAAACCATCAATAACTATTTTTTTAAAACTTAAAGATAAATTCCAAATATTACTATTGAAACCATTTAGTATATTATAATGTCAGAAATTTGTTATAGCTAACCTAATTTAGTATCCTATTATTTGGTATAAAACATATGATCATATTTTAAGCTGTTGAGTGCATGTATTATGCAAAGAAAGAGAGAAAGATTGAACTTTATGTGACCTTTTTCGTAGAGAAGTACTATTCTGGGACTGGATGAAATATTTGAAACTGTGTATTCTGCTGCTTTGTAGCATATTAAAAAAAAAAGAGAGAGAGAGAGAGAAATACAAATTAAGGACCTAGATTTGGACTGTCTCATATTTGCTCTTACATTTCTGGGTTAAGTCACTCAAATCTTCTGGGTCTATAATACAAAGAGTGAGTAAAGCTCTATGGAGAGTATTAAGTTCTTGTTATATGAGATTTCACACTTACGAATCTACATGGAAAAGCAAGTATTGATATAATAGGAAAATATAAACAAGTATATTGAACATTTGTGGAAATAGTTCCCAGCATCAACCCCTGAACAATGTCTAGCTTGTCTCTGAGCCTCACTCCACCCACCTCATCAAAGTTCTCATAGACAAATGTTCAAATGATTATTCAATGGTGGCAATCTGATGCAAACTTAGTACAAGTGGATTTCAAAAGGTAATTGTAGATCTTGAAAAAAGGTTTCAGATTTCATTCAGTTAGTGAAAGTGAAATTAAGCATTTCTCAATCACACCTAAAAAAGATCATCAAGTTAAATTTGTTAACATCTGTAAATAAAATGTAAGAACAAAACAAAAATCCCATTATATCCCTTGGTGCTTTAAAATCAATGATGTGATGTATCATGTATTAAAGAGGTGCATTTAGAAAATCTGGAAAGCTTGCAAAACTAACATTATAATTTTCCTATCAAAGCTAAGCAAGAAAATAATGATATTTTATTGTCATCATACATATTGGCAGAGAATTTATAGGAAGAAGCAAACAAATGGCTCATACTGTTTTCATTTTAATGAAAGTTATATGATGGTTTTAATAGTAACTCAAATTGTATTAAGTATATGACCATGTATTTTCATATTTCTTTCTTATTTTATTCCTTCTGTTTATTTTGGATTTCAGTAGCTCTTTCTTTCCTAATTTTTGAAAGTGGAATCTTAGGTTATTGACTTAAGACCTTTATTTTCTAATAAAAATGTTTAATACTATAAATTTTCCTCTAAACATTATATTAGCTACATCTTACAAATTGTGATATGTTTTGTTTTCATTTTTATCCAGTTCAAAACATTTTTAGTTTTCCATGTTTTATATTTTTTTGACCCATGGGTTATTTAGAAGTACACTGTTGTTTAAGAATACCTCTTTTCCTCTTCTCCCATTTTACGAGAAAGGCATATAAGAGTCTAAAATTCACTGGGCAGTTGAATGTCTTCATACTGGAGGATCCCAGATATGCATGTAAAATAAATGTGTACGCATGTTTCTCCGAAATCATAAAAAATTGAAAAGCACATTTTTAAATCTCCAAATGTCAGAATTTTCCAGATGCTTTTTTGTTGTTGTTTTCTAGTTAAATTGGGATTTGATCTAAAAGCATACTCTCTGTGATTTTAATCAGATAAAATTTATTGACACCTGTGTTATTGCCTGCAATATGATCTTCCTCGGTGAATTTTCTACATGCATGTGAAAAATAATCTATATTGTGTCAATTTTAGGTAGAGCAT
This sequence comes from Arctocebus calabarensis, assembly GCA_963573935.1. Lineage (NCBI taxonomy): Eukaryota > Metazoa > Chordata > Mammalia > Primates > Lorisidae > Arctocebus > Arctocebus calabarensis. The sequence goes on along the minus strand of CAUYON010070279.1, from coordinate 8,854 downwards.
TCTGTGAATGTCCCTTAGCTCCAGTTGGTTGATAGTAATGTTCAAGTTTTCAATATACTTACTGAATTTCTTTCTATTTTTGTATGAAGTAGTGAAAGAGGTATGTTGAAATCTACTGTGATTCAGGATTTATCTACCTTTGAAGTTCTGTCCGGTTTTGCTTCATGTATATTGATTACTTATAGTTTTTAGACCATTTATATTAATAAAACTATTGGATTTAAATCTAGCAATTTACTACTACTTTCTAATATCTCATTTGTTCTTTTTTTCATTTTCTACTTTCCTTTTGATTAATTGAATTGTTTTCTTCTCCAATATTAGCATATTAGCCATAATTCTGTGTTTGTTTGTGTCCTATTATTAACTGCTTTGAGCCATTGGTTCACAAACTGCATTTGTTGAACACTCAACTGGAAACTAGTTAGAACAGCAAATTGTTGAGCCCTATCCAAGATCTTCCAAATCAGAAACTTAAGGGATAAGTCCCACCTCGCTATCTGTGTTTTATGACGTCCTTCAAATAATTGCGATGAAGCCAAAATTGGAGAAACATTTTTCAAGGTTTACAGTGTACACCATTAGCTTATCGTGCTCTACTTGAAATAATCTTAAACCTTTTCACGTATCTCTGTCCCTTTGTTCCTTTTGCTATTGATGCCATTCATTGTACCTATATGTAAGAGATCTAATAATTAAGTTTGCGAACTCATCCTAGAAAAAGTGCTGTGCACCTCATTGCTAATTATCACTATGGTCACCTTTAAAGTACCAAATTACCTGCCTTGGGAAGCTAAGCACTGACACCAGTTCCTACTCCACCCTTCAAAGCAAATTTGGGACTCTTTTACTGGAATGACTATCAGAGCTGTCATCCTATGAAGGCTGAAAATTAAGTTCATGAACTTGCCAGTTGGCGCATACATTGGCAGTGCTGTACAAACAACTCAGTAAGATCTCTTTCCTGTTTTTTTGTGCCATACTACACCATCTCTGATGGTCATTCCATAAAAAGAGTACTTTGAAGATGACCACAGTAATATGTAGCAAAAAGGTATGTATCTAGGATGAGTTTCTAGATACATAATTGGCCTTGTATGCTTTAAACTTCATTCTTCTATTATTTTCGCTTGTTTTAAACATCAGTTTGATGGTAAAGAGATTACCATCAAATGTACATCTTATGTTTACTCACAGGTTTACTATTTGGTGCTCTTCCTTCCTTTGGGTAGATCAAATTTCCATCTGATTTTATTTTCCTTCTTTCTGTTTTTCTTTACTATACCTTATACTGCTGTGTAGTAAATTCTTTCAGCTTTTGTTTGTTTGAAAAGTTCTTATTTCATCTTCAGTTTTGAAAGACACTTTTGTTTAGTATGAAAATTTGCTTGTTATAGAAAGTTGATATTTTGTTTTAGTTTTCATCTCTTTGAAGCATTGCTTCCTAACTTACATAGGTTATGACAAGTTCACTTTCATTCTTATCTTTCATCTTCTGTTTATAATTTCTCATGTATCTTTCTACTCCATATGTTTTCTCCTAGTCCCCACTGGTTTTCAGCATTTTATTATAAGTTCCCTTGCTGTAGGTCTGTTCACTTTTTTTTTTTTTTTTTTGGTTGCAGGCTTTGTTCTCTGTAAGTTTCCATTTGCTGTCTTCAAGTTTGCTTACCTTTTCTATATGTTTTCTCCCAGTCTCCACTGGTTTTCAGCATTTTATTATAAGTTTGCTTGCTGTAGGTCTGTTCACTCTTTTTTTTTTTTTTTTGGTTGCAGTCTTTGTAAGTTTCAATTTGCTGTCTTCAAGTTTGCTTACCTTTTCTTTTGTAATACCTTTCCTTTTCTTAACCCATCCATAATTTCAAGTATTTCATTTCACCTCTACAAGTTCTATTTGGGCCTTTTTAAAATTCTTCCATTTATCTTCTCTTTGACTATATAAAGCATATATATTATCATTGTTTCAATGATCATGTCTGATAATCTTTTTATCTCTGTCATTCTTGGCTTGTTTCTATTAAAATATCTGGCTTTTTGTATTAGTTTGTGAGGGCTACCTTGGCAGTATATCCCAGACAAGTAAACTGAATGACATAAATTTATTTTCTCATAGTTCTAGTGTCTAGAATCCCATGCACAACTTCATTTTTACCTTATGTGTTCACATTTATTCTTCTTACAAAGACTCCAGTAAAACTGAGTTAGGGCCTACCCTGATAGACTCATTTTAACTTAATCATTTCTTTAGAGGCTGTCTTCAAATATAGTCACATCTTGAAGTACTGGGAATTAGGGCTTCAACACATGAATTTGATGGTGAAACAGTGCAGTCTATAGCACTCCTAATTATAGTTCATATTGTCTTGTTTGTTGCATTCTTGGTAATTTTTGATTGAATGATGTACACTTCTAACTTTGAATATTAGATGCCAAATTTTAATTTATTCTTGTCAATGGTGTTGGACTTGCTCTGGCATGCAATTGTGTTACTTGGGTTCAATTTGATCTTTGTAAGACTTGCTGTTAAGATTTGTCAGTGCAGTTCCAGAGCAGCTTTTAGTTTAAGGCTCATTTTATCAACATCTCTTTTTCCTTTTCAGAGACGGTGATACCTTTCTAAGAATACTAACCATTGCTCCCTTATATTATAGGACTTTCCATTCCAGTTTGTAGAAAACAAGTTATTAGCAGCCCTGTGTAGACTCTGGTTATTGTTTGGTCTGTTGATTCTTTTCTCGCATGAGCAAATTAATAATAAACCAAAATTTGAGGACACCCCATTAGAGATTTCCAGAGCTTCTTTCTATGGATCCCTCCTTCTCTTTCGTATTCTGCTAAATAAATTCTAGCTAGTTTGGCCTCCATAAATTCCATTCTTTGTCTCCTGAACTCGGGGAGGTTACCTGTCTGCTTGAGTTTCTCCTGTCTGTGCTGCAGCCTGTAGATTGCCTCCAGGCAATAAGCAGAGGCAACAGACGGACTTAGCTTGGGTTTTTATTTCATTTTTTTCAGGTATCATATTTCTGCATTGCCTTTTGTCCAGTGTCTGAAAATATCTGTTTCATATATAGTAGAATCTCTATAAGTTGACCAGCGAAGGGACTGTTACATATTGGTCATTATACAGAGATGGTCAACATAAGGACCCAGAACTACTGTACTGATACCTTAGTCTCTGAAAATTAGGTCACCTTGAGGAGGTGGTCAATGTAGGGAGGGAAGTGGTCAACTGTTGTTGCCATATTGTTGCTTTTTAAAATTTTTTTTAAAGGATAAATTAGTCTATCATGGCTTCAAGTAGAAGTTCTATTTTCATGGTTTTTTATTTCATTTTTCGAAGTGAAAAGTTTTAACAAAATAATTTTTCAGTATTTATTATAAATTTTTGGAATGTATTTAAATGGATTCATTATTTTTTATTCAGCACCTATTATTCTGAGATAATTAAGACATTGTATTTGTCTAAGATATGATATGAAATGTTAATTTTTCATAGCCTAAGAAGAATTCAATGCAAATCAACAAACACTGGGGAAAGATTAATTTGAAATACTATTCATTTCCTGAGATTTATTTAGTCTATTTGTTAGGAATATGTATTAACTACTTAAATTTGATGTTATAGAATAATAAAAACTGCTTCTTTTTATAATTATTGCAATGCATAAATAAAGAGAAAATGCATCCAGATTAATATACTTTTTGTTTCAGTGTTGTTATAAATTATTCACTTAAAAACATTTTTTCAAGCTAGCAATGACTTTTCTCTCCCTTTATTCACCACTACTCTTGCAAATCCATGTGGAAACATTAGAAAAATGTGTATACAGGGTCTATTAATAATAAAAGAGGAATTGACATGGTTTAGTGTGGGCTACACAAATAGTCAGAAGTCACTTGTTTAGCAATTTACATCTATCACTTGCTGCTCTTGATAGGGTTTCTGATTTCACCAATGGCATGTACTGAAAATACCAAACATATTGATCAGTAACTGCCCGATAATAAGTAAATTTGTGCTCTTAGTTACATTTTTTGAATTATCCTGAATTCTAGTATGAAAAGCATCAAGCAAATAAAACCTTTTCCCATTGGTTGTTTACATTTGGAAATTATTAGAAGCCTTTTTCAACATGTCAAACAGCAAGGAATTAAGTTTGTTAACAACTTAAACCCAAGTCCCTAACCTCTGGGCCACAGACTGGCACCAGTGTGGGGCCTGTAAGGAGCTGGACCCGGAGCAGGAGATGAGCTGCGGGCAAGCAGGGGAGGTGTCAACAATATGTCTAGCCACTCTCCATTGCTGTATCACTGCCTGAGTTCCACCTTCTGTCAGATAAGTGGCAGCATTAGAGTCTCCCAGGAGCAGGAACCCTGCTGTAACTGTACATGGGAAGTATCTAGGTTGCACGATCCTTATGGACATCGAGTGCCCGGTAATCTGAAGTGGAGATGTAATGCACTTGAATCATCTTGAAACCAACCCCCTTACTCCCCTGGTCAGTAGAAAAACTGTCTTCCACTAAATCAGTCCATGGTGCCAAAAAGGTTGGGGATCGCTTTCTTAAACCATGCTTCTTGTCATGTTTTGCCTAATTTTCCACCTAATTTTCTATTTCCTCCCCTTCTCTTTCCAGGAAAACAGTTGGTGTTTTCTGTTGTGGACCCAATTCCATTTCCAAGACTCTTCATAAACTAAGTAACCAAAACAATTCGTATGGGACAAGATTTGAATATAATAAAGAATCTTTCAGCTGAAGACCTTTCCCATGAGCCAGGAGTCTAAAAACGGAATGAGTGCAATTTCTAAGACTGTGCAACTCAGCTGAATCAAACAGCTATGTTGTGCCAAAGAGTAACAAGGTTGTCTTATTTATGATTATTTAAAATGGAAATGCAGAAAATGTGGCAAGATGACAGGTCATATTAAATGTTTAATCTGGAAACCAAAGAAGCCCCAAAGAACATTTGATGTGATGATTCACTTTTCAATTCTCAAATTAAAAGAAAACTATTAGATGCACAGTGTTGATTTTTATAGCAGATTCAAGAACTCTCTAGTGAGAAGCTGAACTCTCTCACTCTGAGGCTTATAGCCACAGTCCTCTTTAAATTGTTTTGGTTGAACCAACGCAAGATTGAACAAAATTAAAAATTCATTGAAACGCAGATTGCATTTCCTATGATGTGTATAAACAGAATAGCTTTAGTTTGGAAAAGCCCCAGGCAAATGTATTAAATGTTTGAAAATACACCACAGCACTCTGTATTGATACGGGTAGATAACATATCTAAACTTTTTCACTACTTATACTAAAACCTCTAGCTATTGTCTGTAGACTATATGCTGACTGAACCATGTGCAGATGTTACTAACATACATATTTTTAGTATCTTTCTTCCTTTTCCTCAAGGTAAATAGCCCCTCCCCCCGAGCATGCATTAGACATGATGATTTAATAGACCCTTGTTTGTTTTCAATTTATTTAGTCTTTTGCTATTGCATAGTAATGAAAATATCACTACCATAAATTATAAAGGGATATATATGTGAATGGCTCTTTTTTCCTTTTGAAGCATTTTGGCTTCTATATTTTTTTCCACTTTTTCCCAGGCACAATTTATTTTAGGTCATAGCTTTAAGATGCTCTGTTTAAATTGCACTTTGAGAACAAAGGGCATCATGTCTGTCAGGAGGCACTGAGATAGAAGATTTTTTTAACTTCTCACACATTGGTTTACGATGGAGATGTCAAAAGTGTAGACACACTTCTGAATAGTAAAATCTGTATTTTACTTTCTACACAAGAAGAAATACTTCATTACTTGTTCAGAGTCAATAATTTATTGTTGCACTGCTTGGTATCCTGAGTTTCCCCAGGGAATTATGGGGTTTAAAGTCACTACTGAGACTACACTGTGTAATCTTACCAGTTTATGTGCCCTGGCTATTCTTGGTTCAGAGGAAAAACTCACATTACTACCTTAAGAATTATAGAATTCATAAATTTAGTGATTTCGTTCAGTAGATATTTATCAATTAGTTGGTATTTAACAAGTATAACACATAGTTGGAATCAGCAGTGGGACTTACCTTGCCACATACAACATGATAGATGCTGTTATTTTTTTGCAGAAATTCACCATTAGCAACCAAGCATGCTAAACTATGCAGCATTGAATGACCATAAGCACATTTACTTACAGGTATTTCTTTCCTTGGAATTCATTCTTCCTTCTGTGGAAAGATGAGTTAGAAAAGTGATGGGAAATGTGCAGTGCTCCTGCAGATTTTGCTCTGAAAGCATATTTAATAACCAGTACATTTGGGGGATACTTTTTAGGTTAAAAAGAGTTTTCATAAAAACACATAACAGAAATAACTAGTAAAAGGAAATCTGAGTTAGCCCAGGCTCAATGTGCAATACTGACCTTTTTCTCATCATAATTTATTTATGTGATTACATTAGCACACTTAATTTCAACAAACCAGATAGAAGAGCTTTCAAGTTTTCAAAAACTAAAGATTATATTTCAAAGCAGGTGTGCTATTCTGGATAATCCTCCTGGCATATTTTAAGTTTTAGTAGATGTTCAAATGTTCAGCATTAAACACAATTTTTATTTCTGAAGATGGAAATGAAATTAGGCCTTCATCATACATGTTTAAGAAAGTTTTGTTTTGAGGATTTGGGGGGATAATTCTTGTCATACAAGTCTTAAATCACTAATTTTAGTGGCAATAAATGTTAAAATTGGAATGATGCCTTTGAAGTTTCTCTTCAGTTCACTTTTCCTTTCCAGCAAATAAAGCAGCATGTGTGTTCACAAGACCATGCAAGTTCAAAACACAATCTACTTGCCAGGAATTAACATTTGAGTGCAAACTAGCATGAGCAGCCTTAGGAATTTAGGTTCCAGGCATATCTAAATATAGAAAATTACTTCCCTAGCTTGGACTAAAATCCTTATTGGACTAGATCAGTAATTAATAATCATTTTGGGATGATGTATCTTTTTGAGAACTTGATTTAAAATGCTTTAAACAATACATTACATACAATTTGGGGGAGCCTAAAAACAATCTCTAAAAATGACACCTTTTTAAGAACTCATGCACAAAATGATTATTGCTACAGGCCTTTCTACGTACACATTTCTTTATTTTCTTTGGTAATTTTGGAAGAGGAACCATCAATTTTTTATAGAATTATACTAAGAAATTCACTTTGTAGATAAGAACAGAGAATCCAAAAAGACATTGGATTGGTTTTAATCTTCTTCATTTCCCTTCTTACACAAGGGAAGCTGTTATTAACTCAGATCAATACACACACACATACACATACTAGATACATAAATACATGTGCGAGTTAGTTTGCTTTTTAAAAAAATATTCAGATTAAAAGTGAAATGCTTGATATTTCTTCACTTAGTGACTTAAAAATATAAGTTAAGGGTCTGTGATAGTACAGGTAATAAATGCTATGTAGACAAGGTGTGGGCCAAATTAATTTAATCTATAAAGCCTTGTTTACAAACCCCCAAACCAATGCTTACTTGGAGCATTCATAGCAGGTAATAGATTTGAAATACAAGGCATTATTAAAGAGACTTGCTACAGGCAAATGGGCTGTTGTCATCAATAGATAATGTTTGTGCTGAAGAAGGTTCATTATATTAAAGAGGAAAAAAATTGAGAAAAAAATTTTTTCCCTTAAAGGTGGTTACCCCAACTGAACAGGGAGTTTCCTAAATAAACCAATGGGACACAGATTTAAATTGTTATTCATGATAAACAGTTTCCTCTCCTTGTGCTAGCTAGGATATTTTCATATCCAGTTATACTACAGAAATATTAAATAATGAAGTTAGCAGTAACCTTATTTTGCTGTTGAGGAAACTAAAGTCCACATTTGCTTCAAGTCATTCCTTGAGTTTGGGGTAGAGTTAAGAGAACTCAATTTTTCTAATCTCTTCTACTGAAAGTTTCCTCTCACCTCTCTAAGAAATATATAAAACCCCTAGTTCTGTTAGTTTAGATCTTCCTATAAAAATCATTCTTTGTGCCAACTGAAACATAAGGCACTGAGTATTAATTGTAGACACACATGCAGGAAATTACATTCTTCTTCCTAATCTATCTTCTCATTTTAAATTTGTTAATTTTATATATTTTGCTGATTTTCAGATATAAATTTTCAAATATGATAATTGTTCTAAAGATTTTATGTTTCCAGAATTTTTGCCTTGGAGAAATCTGTCATAGTGTGGTTTCTAGGAAATACTAATACTATGATTTTTATATTTAGGTTCACAGATGAAAATCAAAACTTCACCAACCAGCAAAACAGGGAAAAAGTTGATATTAAAACAAATGACTACTGTTCTCTGTTCGCATGACCATAACTCGATTCTTGTCCAGGAGAAAAGTCAGGCTTTTGTAAACAAGTGAGACAGGAAATAAATGAAATCAAGCTTAAGGAGATTGGCATTTACTTCCACTACCACAGGACAAGGGGAGCTCACTGTTCTCATTCTCATCCCTCCATCTAAATATCCTTTTTATTGCCCCCAACTTCTTTCTTCTCTTCTGTACTATTCGCAAAAGACAGAATTGTAAAAGCTAGCTAGACCAAGTTTACCCCTGAAAGGCAACACAAGACTTCCAATTCTCTTAGCAGGGTACTGGGGAAACTTATTAAATGTAGAATATCAATGTCTTTATATAGTGATCAAGAAAATGCCATGAAGGCTAACTGTAACAGTACGATCAAAACATTTCTGAATGTATATGAATCGTGCCCTATGATTGCACCAATGTACAGAATTATGATTCAATAAAATTATAAAA
>CAUYON010070278.1:0-10823 GCA_963573935.1 Arctocebus calabarensis | reverse complement strand
GTCTCACTTTATCGCCCTGGGTAGAGTGCCGTGGCGTCACACTGCTCACAGCAACCTCCAGCTCTTGGGCTTAAGCGATTCTCTTGCCTCAGCCTCCCTAGTAGCTGGGACTACAGGTGCCCGCCACAGCGCCCGGCTATGTCATCTAGTTTTTTGTCTGTCTCTTCTATTTTGGCAGTAAGACATTTGGAGAAGTTTATTTTGTCATTATTGTCATTTGCTTGTTTTTGTTTTAGACAGAGTGTTGGTCTTTTACCATGGCTAGAGTGCAGTAGGGTCTTCATAGCTCACTGCAACCTCAAAGTCCTGGGCTCAAGCAATCCTCCTGCCTCAGCCTCCCAAGTTGCTGAGATCATAGATGTGCATGATACCCAGCTACTTTTTCTGTTTTGTTTCTTTTCTTCCTTTCTTTCTTTTTGTTTGAGACAGAGTCTTACTCTGTTGCCCTGTGTAGAGCACAATGGCATCATAACTCACAGGAATCTCAACTCGACTGCTCAAGTGATCTTCTTGCCTCAGCCTCCTGAGTAGCGCTTGCCTCAGCCTCCTGAGTAGCGTGCACCACAATACCCGGCTAGTGGGTTTTTTTCTATTTTTAGTAGAGATGGAGATCTCACTCATGCTCAGAGTGATCTCAAACTCCTGAGCTCAAGCAATGCAGGCCTCCCAGAATACATTACAGGTGTGAGCCACTGAGCCCAGCGTGCATAATACTTCTTCATAAAAAGCATAGCATGTACACATGAAAAGAAAGAAGATATAAAGAATAATAAAATTAACATACAGCTCAAGAAGTAGTGAGCGGTGCCAGTGGCTCAAAGGAGTAGGGCCCTGGCCCCATATTCAAACCCAGCCCCGGACAAAAACTGAAAAAAAAAAAAAAAGAAGTAGAACATTGTCTACCCAGAGGCCTCATTTCATCCCGGTCATTCTGCTATTTTTAAAATAAGCTCGTCAACATTTGTTTTCTTCACTGAGCACCTTTGCTGCAACTGTCTTGGGCCAAGTGCTCAGATTCCAGGGGCTCAAGAGAGTTCTGCAGAAGCCAGACTTTCTACTAAAGATTCTGCCAAGAAGATAGCCTGTGCAGTCCTGTGAGGTGAGAGGACCAGTGGCCTCAAGGCCATGAGCAAGTCACTAGCCAAGGGACAGGCTAACACACAGAGGCTTGGTTCTCAGATTACTTCTGTATTTCTGTACTTCTGTACTTCTATGACTGCCGTAATAAGTTACCAAAACCCAGATAGTTTTAAAAACAAAAAATTTATTTTTGGTATGGAGGCCTAAAGTCCAAAATTGAGGTGTCAGTAGGGCTGGTTCCTTTTGAAGCTCTAGGGGAGATCCATTCCATGCCCCTCTGGGATTCTTGTGGTGCCAGCATCTTTGGTGTTACTTGGCTGTATCATTCCAATCTTTGACTTCCTATTTGCATAGCCTCCTCCCTGTTGTCATCTTTTATTTTTTTGGTCAGAGACAAGGTCTTGCAATGTCACCCAGGCAGAAGAGTAGTGGCTATTCACAGACAAAATCATAGTACACTACAGTTTTGAACTGTGCTCAAGTGATTCTCCCACCCCAGCCTCTCCTCTGTAGCAAGTACTACAGGTGTGCACCACCACACTTAGCTCTTCTCTTTTTGAAAGGATACTAGTCACTGGATTTAGCACCCACCCTAAGTCTCAAGATGAGCTCACCCCAGGATCCTCAACTTATTATATCTACCTATTTAAAAATAAGGCCATATTCTGAGGTTCCAAGGAGACATGAATTTGGAAGGACATGATTCAGCCCCTTCACTTGCTACCCCAGCATTTCTGTCATAACTTTATTCAGGGATGTGCTCATTTTCCAGGTGACTTTCTTTTTTCAGGAAAAAGAAGCCATTGGGTTGGGAGCATATTTCTCAGCCCCTATAGATGGCCATTTGGGCATTCTGTGGGCTGGATCATTCATCTCTCTCTTGGAAGGCAAAGGCACCTGCTTAGAGCAAGCCATGACCTGGATTACTGAGTATGCACATCTTAGTTTTGCTTTCTACTACCCCTTGGCACTTGCTTTCTGGGCTGTGAGCTTGGTCCTGTGATTATCCTTCTGTTTACACTGGGGCACAGAAAGGTGGGGGACATACACATCAGATTATCACCAAGTGTACTGTAGTGGTCAGTCCTGAGAAGAGGCTGGGGTGCTGCAGTCTAATTCAGAGGGCTGAGGGAGGCTCCAGGGCATCTGAGGCTAATGAGGAGTTAACTAGACAGCAGAGCATTTTGAACAGAAGACATACCATAGGACCTGAGAGGAAGCTGTGGGGCTGGGGAACACAGAGGGATTTCAAGTCCCTGGTTAACAGTGCTGTGCAAAGCCCACAGAGGAGAGGAGCTCACACCAGGGTAGGTGTGGGCAATGCACAGTCAGCAGACCTGAGCTCAGAGCCTTTGATGGAGACCTCCCTGATAGGCACTTGTGAAGCTTCCAAGATAAAATGTCCCAGCACAGAGGAAAGCTCCTGACAGATGTCAAAGCCATTGTTCCATCTCCAGGCCATGTGCCTTTGCCTTGAGATGAGTCAAAAAAGTGAATTCAGTGGTGCCTATGGCTCATCGAGTAGGGCACCAGCCCCATATACTGAAGGTAGCGGGTTCAAACCCAGCCTCAGCCAAACTGCAAAAAACAGAAAAATAGCCAGGCGTTGTGGTGGGCACCTGTAGTCCCAGCTACTCAGGAGGCTGAGGCAAGAGAATCACCTAAGCCCAGGAGTTGGAGGTTGCTGTGAGCTGTGTGACGCCATGGTGCTCTACCGAGGGCGATAAAATGACACTGTCTCTATAAAAAAAAAAAAAAAAAAAGAATTCAAGTCTGAATTATAGCCACACTGGCCCAAGATCCCCCAGCAGCAAGACTCTTCCTTATACTGCCTAAAGGGCAGATTCCCAAACCTCACCTTCTGGTAGTCCTGACTTAGTCCATGGTAGGGCTCAAGAGTCCTACACGAGGGCGACGCCTGTGGCTCAAAGGAGTAGGGCACTGGCCCCATATGCTGGAGGTGGTGAGTTCAAGCCCAGCCCCAGCCAAAAAAAAAAAGAGTCCTGCACAAATGTCCCTGGACATTCCTAGGGCAGCTGCTCCTAGAAACACCTGGAAGAATGGCTTCACTCTAGAGGAACAAGCAAGACCCTGGCCCTATTCTGTTGCGGGCAAGTCCTTTCTTTTGTAGTGTTGTCTCCTCATAGGCCCACGATGGAAGGTTAAGGAGATGAGGTGGCAAACCCCACTTCTAGCATGATTGGTGGACACAAACTTTTGCTATCAAGGCCTTAACAAGGTTTAGTTACAAAAAAAAGTGGGACAGCCTCAGGCTGAGGAAAGGGCACATTAAAACCAGACCTTGAAAAATAGGTCAGTTTGGGGTCAGCAGGTCTCCCCAGACAAGAGAATGAAGGCTGTGACACAAGGCAGGCATGGGCTTCAAGTAGCACCATTTGCCCGGAGCTTTATGGGTCAGAGCCAGATATTAGTGAACCTTGAATGTCAGAGTCAAAGTTTAGACTGGCCCTTGTATTGAATGTCAGTGATAGCATTGGTGGCATGCTTGGTGAGTAGGAGGTGCTCTTATGTGATCACTCTTTGATCACACCACCCAAGTTTTGTTTCACATTTTGGGAAGATGAACAAGGAGAGAGGAGGGATGAAGGATGGATGGTCAGGGACACAGGCTAAATGAGGGCCTTTAGGTAGTGAAAGCAGACAACTGGAGAAGGGGTATGGAAACATCTCAAAGGTCCTCTCAGTAGGGCTGGGTAGTGTTAAATGAGATTTATCCCAGTCCCATTTGATTCCTTGTGAAGGAGAAGGATATTTACCAACACTTGCCACTAGGTACCAGCCTAGGAAGATAGGAACAGATGAAGAAACTGAGGCACAGGGAGGTTTAAAGTCACATCTAAGGTCATATGCTGGACCCTGTCTTCCCACAACACTTGTGGCATGGCAGAGAGCAGAGAGTGACTGAAGAGATACGTTCTTTTTTTTTTTTTTTGAGACAGAGCCTCAAGCTGTCACCCTGGATAGAGTCTGTGGCATCACAGCTCACAGCAACCGCTAACTCCTGGGCTCAAGTGATTCTCCTGCCTCTGCCTCCCAAGTAGCTGGGACTATAGGTGTCCGCCACAGCATCCGGCCATTTTTTGGTTGTAGCTGTCATTGTTTGGCGGGCCAGGGCTGGATTCGAACCCGCCAGCTTAGGTGTACATGGCTGGTGCCTTAACCTGTTGAGCCACAGGCACTGAGCCAAGAGATACATTCTTGTTTCTGTGGGAAGGATCCCTGAAGGGCAGATGGGACAGCAAAAGGCACTTGCATTTGTCTGTGGGTATCCTACCTCTGGCTTCTTACTATTCATGGACACTGAATTTGACCCCCCCCTTGCCTTCCAGAGACCCTCAGCCTAGTGAGACAGGCAAGTAAGAAGTGACTTCTCACAGTGCAGTGGGGAACTATTGAGTGCTCAGGGCAGAGCAGCTAACTTCAGGTGAAGTAAGGCCAGGATATTTCAGACGGGCTTTGAAGGATGCAGAAGGATGCTGACATGGGGGCGTACAGCCAGAGCATAACCTGTCATGTCCAGGGAATTCATTCGCTTACCCAATAAATAACTATTGAAGGCCAACCATGTGCAGAATGCTGATCTGGGCTCCGTGTGGCAAGAAAATAGGGCTTCTGGAATGAGGTTATTGAGGTGCACCCTCTTAGTGGAGGGATGTAAGTGCCATTCAGTGCCATGGTTTGTTTTATTTTTTATTTTTTTATTTTTTTGTAGAGACAGAGTCTCACTTTATCTCACTTGGTAGAGTGCCATGGCATCACACAGCTCACAGCAACTTCCAACTCCTGGGCTTAGGCGAGTCTCTTGCCTCAGCCTCCCAAGCAGCTGGGACCACAAGCGCCCGCCACAACACCCAGCTATATTTTTTGTTGTTGCAGTTCGGCTGGGGCTGGGTTTGAACCTGCCACCCTCGGTATATGGGGCTGGCGCCTTACTGACTGAGCCACAGGCGCCACCCTTGTTTTATTTTTTTATTGTTGTGTTGTTTTTGAAACAAAGTCTTACTCTGTTGCCCAGGGTAGAGGGCCATAGTATCATAGCTCACAGCAACCTCAAACTCTTGGGCTTGAGTAATCCTCTTGCTTCAATCCCTCCCTGGGACTGTAGGTGTGCGCCACTACGCCTGGCTAGTTTTTCTATTTTTAGTAGATATGAAGTCTCGCTCTTCCTCAGGTTGATCTTTCTTTTTTTTTTTTTGAGACAGAGCCTCAAGCTGTCACCCTGGATAGAGTGCTATGGCATCACAGCTCACAGCAACCTCCAATTCCTGGGCTCAAGCGAGTTTCCTGCCTCCGCCTCCCAAGTAGGTGGGACTACAGGCGCCCACCACAATGGCCCGGCTATTTTTTGGTTGGAGCCGTCATTGTTTGGCGGCTCAGGCTGGATTCAAACCCGCCAGCTCAGGTGTACATGGCTGGCGCCCTAGCCCGTTGAGCCACAGGCGCCGAGCCCCTCAGGCTGATCTTGATTGTGAGCTTAAGCAGTCCATCCCCCTTGGCCTCCCAGAGTGTTAGGGTTATAGGCGTGAGCCACCATGCCCAACCCTATGGTTTGTTTGTTTGTTTGGTAGAGACAGAGTCTCACTATCGCCCTTGGTAGAGTGCAGTTGCATCACACAGCTCACAGCAACCTCCAATTCCTGTGCTTAGGCGATTCTCTTGCCTCAGCCTCCCAAGTAGCTGGGAGTATAGGCGCCTGCTACAATGCCTGACTATTTTTTTGTTGTAGTTAGGCCGGGGCTGGGTTTGAATCCACCACTCTCAATATATGGGGCTGGCATCCCGCCCACTGAGCCACAGGCTCTGTCCCCCCATGTTTGTTTTAAATCACATCTAGGAGCCTTTGGTGACTGGGGTAGACGGCACTGTCTGCGAGGATAAAGGACAGTGTTTGACCATACGTTTTATGGCTCTTTCAGGATGTGAATGTCTGTGTGTTTAACCCATAGAGGGTTGCAGAACCAAAGTTTGTCTGAAAGGCACACCGAAGCAAATGCAGCAGGAAGAAACACCCCATATGCATAGTAGCCAGTCTTGTCAGGGCTAACAGGGATCTACCCTTATGTAAGATGTGCCCAGATCCATACGCAGAATTTAATGCCTATTAACTAGAAAAGAAAACAGCCTTTATTGACTGGCAGATAGGATGTTAATTGGCTTCTGTTTACCAACTGATTACAGATCCATTTCACAGCTGCTTATAAACTCCATCCACTGAGAAACTGCCGCCCTGTTAGTGGAAACATTTTCCAGTCCCCCAGGGTAGGGTTGGTGGCCATGCAGTGCCCCCACCACACACCAGCGTGAGTGGTGGTCGTCTCAGAGCTGGTTGGGGAGCTCCCGAGGGAGCTGGGCATATGTGCATGCAAGTGTGTGTATGGGTGGATGAATGGAAGCTCGAGCACAGGAGTTTATAGGATGCTTGAGAAACACTCTGGACTTGAAATCACCCCATTCAAAGAAAGAAGCTCATTCAAAGAAAGAGACTCAGCATCCATAGCACAGTAGTTACGGTGCCAGCCACATACACCAAGGGTGGAGGATTCGATCCCTGCCCAGGCTACCTAAACAATGACAACCACAACAAAAAATAGCCAGGTTTAGTCCCAGCTACTTGGGAGGCTGAGGCAAGAGAATCACTTAAGCCCAAGAATTTGAGCTTGCTGTGGGCTGTGACACCATGGCCCTCTACCAAGGGTGACATAATGAGACTCTGTCTTCAAAAAAAAAGCAAGAAGCAGCATTTTCAGCCCTAGAATCAGTGTTCCTGTTGGTCTGGATGCTTTTATCCCAGATTCCTTGTGGTGGAATCAAGGGTTACCTAAGAGCCCATGTCCTGGGTTCATGTCTCCTGGATAATGCTGTTCAGTTAAATTAAGGTCACATTCACCACCTCCACTGCCCCACCTTGCTTTGGTTTTTGTTTGATGAGTAGAAAGATTACCTGAACAGAACTAGCATGTGAAAAGGTAAACCTCTGTTATCTGGGGCTGGTCTCTGGTTCTCCCCCTAACTAGAGCAAGGGTGTTCCCTCCCAAATTCCAGTTCAGAAAGTGTCAACATCCTAGGTACTGTGAAAGGTACCCAGAGAGAATGCAGCAAGTCTGGGCCTTCTGGGGCCACAGGACAGTCAGAGTGGTTGGAATTACAAGACAGGGCTGGAGAGAAATAGGAACCCCAGAATGCAGAGTCAGGACTCTGGGAGATGCAAGTGGCAGAAACCCAATCCACACTGGCTGAACTGGAGAGGTGCTTCTGTGGCTCCATGACAGCAAAGTCCAGGTGCTTTCAGCATCATTGGTTTCCAGACACTTGAAGCCTTGCTCTGCCTGTAGTTCTGTGTCACCTCTCTGTCAACCTCACAACCTACCCATTTCCCCTCCCCTGAGGAAAAGAGGACCTTTCTGGCTTTGTGATTCCCTCTGAAGTCCTGGTCTTTGGGTCCACTCCTCTAATGTCCAGGGGAGGGTCAACCCCACTTTCTGTGTTGTACAGAGAATATGGTTTCCCAGGATGTGTTCTTCAGAAGGGGACCCTTGTGCTTGTGGACTGCCTTCAGGAGCTTAAATGTCTCCTATGGACTTTTATTCAATTGCTAAAATAATCAGCAGGTGTTCTCCACAGCTGGGGAAGAAGGTGAACAATAATTGTGTCCACTTCCTGAATTCACCATTCATTCCAGCCCCCTGGAAATTAGGAATAAAATGCCTAGCCCACCCCTAGGCTATGTCAGTTGACCTAGGAGGAACTGGGCTTGGTTTTTTTGTTTAGTTTTATTTTATTTTCACTGTTCAAACTATATTTTTTGTAGAGAAAGAATCCTATTATGTTGCTCTTGCTGGTCTCAAATTCCTGGGATCAAGTGATTCTCCTCAGCCTCCGAAAGTACTGAGATAAAGGCATGAGCCACCACACCCAGCCTGTTTAAACATTTTTTATTGAGGCATAACTTACATACAGTAAAGTGAATAAATCCTAAGTGTACAGCTCAGTGAATTATTACATCTGTATTCATCTATGTAACCAGATCAAGGCACAGAGGTTTCAAGCCCCCAGCTGACTCCTTCATGCCCCTTCCCTAATGTACCTCCCCAGAGATAACCACAAATGTTTTTCCTGCTTAAATTATGATAAAATACATGTAACAAAAAGTAGCCATTTTTAAGTGCTTGGTTCAGTGGCATTGAGTGCATTCACACTGTTATGCAACTATTAGCATGCTCCATCTCCAGAACCCTTTGATCTTACAGAAGTGAACCTCTGTCCCCATTAAACACAAACTACCTGTTCTCCCTGCCCCATCTCCTGGCAACACCAGGGGATGTCCCTATGAATTTGACTACTCATATCAGTAGGATCATATGTCCTATGTGACTGGCTTATTTCACTTAGCATTATATCTTCAAGGTTCACCCTATCTGTGGTAGCAGGTGTCAGAATTTGAATGCATACGCCACATTTTGTTTACTGCACTTGAATTGATGTCAGCAGAGCCATTGGTACACAGTATTTTATGTCTGGCTTCTATTTCTTCACTGTTATGTGTGTCAGATCTGTGTTGTTGCATGTAGCAGCAGCAGTTTGTTTTTGTGGCGTTGTCATATAGTGTCCCATTGTGAGATATACCATGTGCGTGTTCCTGTGGCTGGTCTTTGGAGTTATATCAGCGAATGTGCTGATAATCCCTTGGATAGAGTGCTGAGCAGGTTTTCAGAGCTCCCAGGGGACCTGAACTCTGCTGCAGGGCTGTATGTGGACAGGCAGGAGAGAGAGGCCTTTATGGGAAACCTGGCATAGTGGAGTCTTGGCAGTTTTGGAGCAGAAACAGAGGTCCAGAGGTAGAAGAACCAGTTAGCATTAGAGGGTAGGGGTGCCTTGTGCTTCCCCACAAGCAGATCCTGCGACGGCCATCTGTAATAGCTTTAGCAGGAACTTGCCCTTGCCTATTGTAGCCTCAGATTATTTTTATTTATTTTTTTTTTTTTTGAGACAGAGCCTCAAGCTGTCGCCCTGGGTAGAGTGTCATGGCATTACAGCTCACAGCAACCTCCAATCCTGGGCTCAAGCAAGTCTCCTGCCTCTGCCTTCCAAGTAGCTGGGACTACAGGCACCCGGCACAACGCCCGGCTATTTTTGTTTGGGTTACAGCCGTCATTGTTGGTTGGCGGGCCCAGGCTGGATTTGAACCCGCCAGCTCAGGTTTACATGGCTGGCGCCTTAGCCCGCTGAGCCACAGGCGCCGAGCCGCCTCAGCCTATTTTTACTTCTCTGGTCAGACTAAGCTCACTCCAGTCTTGGGGTTCTTCTATCTTCCTGATCTTCCTACCTGGACTATTCCTTCCCTTCCAGATGCCAGGTCAGACCTCTATCCCCTGGCCCACAGACCTCCACTCACTGCTCACTGTCATCCATGTGGGGTCACTTATGATATCCAGTATATATACACACAGTACATATGCACATACGTAGAGGAGCAAGTGTCCAACAGTTATTTTGAATTTTTCTTTTCTTTTTTCTTTCTTTCTTTCTTTTTTTTTTTTGATCACTCCTTGTGTTCTAGCAGTTAATTTGATTCAAAGTAACCTAGTAGGCAGGCTCAGGTTAATGAGAAAAGGGAAAACCCAAGGTCATGATGCTTGCCTGAATCATCCTAGAATGTAGCTGGGCTCCCACCACCCTGTGATCTCACTGGATCAGAGAAGTGCTTCCCAGGGCCAGCTGAGAGCCTGGGCAATTTTTTGTATATGTGGTAAAAGATACCTAACTTAAAATTTAGCATTTTACCTAGCACTCTTGAGAGGGAGAGGCAAGAGGATCCCTTGAGTCAGGACTTGGGAGACTAACATAAGCAAGAGTGAGACCCTATCTCTACCAAAAATAGAAAAAATTGGCTGGGTATGGTGGTGCATGCCTTAGTCCCAGCTACTTGGGAGGCTGTGGCAGGAGGATGGCTTGAGCCCAGGAGTTGGAGGTGAGCTGTAATAATGGTGCTGCATTCTAGCCCAGGTGACAGAGCATCGTAATTGTTTTAAAGTGAAAATTCAGTTAGTATTTAGTATTGTTTTAAAGTGAAAATTTAGTAGTATTCAGTAGTATTGTAAAGTGTACAATACAGTATTGTACAACCACTACCTCTATTTCCAGAACATTTTCACCCCAAAGAAGCCCCATCCCCATTAGCCATCATTCCGTAGTCCCCCTCCCCCAACCCCTGCCAGCCACTAATTTGCTTTCTGTCTATGTGAATTTGCCTATTCTGGATATTTCATATAAATGTAGTCATACACTATTGTTACAGCTGGCCTTTTGTGACTGGCTTCTTTCACTATGTATCATATTTTCTAGGTTTATTCACATTGTAGCAAGTGTTAGTGCTTCATTTCTTTCTTTCTTTTCTTTTCTTTTCTTTTTTTTTTTTTTTTTTGAGACAAGGTTTCACTTTGTCACCTGAGCTAGAGTGCAATGGTGTGATCATAGCTCACAACAACCTTAAACTCCTGGACTCAAGTAATGTTCCTGCCTAAGCCTCTGACATAGCTGGGAGTACAGGCATGCACCACCATGGCCAGCTTATATTTCTACTGTTTTTTTTTTTTTGAGACAGAGCCTCAAGCTGTCACCCTGGATAGAGTGCCGTGGCATCACAGCTCACAGCAACCTCCAATTCCTGGGCTCAAGCGAGTCTCTTGCCTCCGCCTCCCAAGTAGCTGGGACTACAGGTGCCC
>CAUYON010070275.1:0-23691 GCA_963573935.1 Arctocebus calabarensis | reverse complement strand
GATGGCCTCTATTAGTTTAAAAAATATCCCTTCTGTACGAATTTTTTTAAGTCTTCGATCATGAAGGGATGCAGGATATTATCAAAAGCTTTTTCTGTATTAATTAAGAGAATCATATGGTCTTTATTTTTTAATTTGTTTTTGTGCTGAATTACATTTAGGAAATTTTTCTTGATCTGAAAAGATCAAGTTATCTCTCTAACTCTCTCTCGGAGCCTTCCTATAATGTCAACTCTTGTTCTGCCTTCTTTCTTTTCCTTTCCTTCCCTCCATCCCTTCCTTCTTTTTTCATTGGTTAATATGGTTTTTATTAAGAACTTTTCCTTTGGGGCATAAATCAGAGGGAAAGCTAAGCAGGATAGATGATAGAAGTAATTCTAGAAGCTGTTCTGATACTTTTAGTGTCTGTTTTCCAGTGTGGTTCAGAAGTGCCAGCACTGCTAACTTGGGGTTGAACTTCTTGACTCCTTATATTCTTGGAGAGTATTTTTACTATTATTATTAGTATTCTTTTTATGCTATCTCAGCATCAGCATTCCTAGCTCCAGGTGACACCAATATTTATCACTACTATTTTAATTTTGGCCAATTCTGCTATTTCTTTGAGCCCCAACTCAGCATTTCAAGTCTTAAGCATCATAACTCAGAGAAGAGAAGCTGCCAGGCATTGGCCCAGACTCCACTGTGGCTGGTACAATGCACATAACTATTATTTAAACACTGAAGTGAGTTTTCACCAAAACCTAGCCTCCAAGGCCAAGGATAGAACAGATTTTTGGCAATGATTATGGGCTCCAGACATAAGAAGCTGCCAAAGATTTTGAGCAGGGAACAGAATATAGTCAATGTATTGCTTTCTGAAGTATTTGCTGAGATTTTGAGATATTTCAGATCTGCAATTGTGTTTCACTCATCTTTGAATCCCTAGTGTAGAACTCAGCACCAAGCATATACAGGCATGAATAATTTGAGCAGCAGTAATGAATGAATGAATAAATAACTATGTGCATGGCACTGATTGTAAAGAGAAATCAGAGGCTTGAACATTTTCAAAAGGCTTTTGTAGTAGTGAGATAAGATGACATGGTGACTGATCACATATGGATGGAAGAAAATAATAAACACTGATTTTGGGTTTATTATAAAAACTTTGGAGAATGGAGATAGTAAGTCTTTAGAAATAGGAGTTGGATAAGGGAGTGGGATTGAGGTGGGGAGGGGAGCTGTCAACATTCACGGAGGCATGTTGGGACTGAAGTGGTACTGGGGCATCCGATGAACACACAGAAGAAGCAGCTGCAACGAGGACAGAGGACAAACGTTGGAGCTAAGGGTGGGGAGGCTGGAGTTCTCTTCTAGAAGGTGATATTTGCTGTGGACAGAGATATATGAGGGGGGTGGCACAGGGAGAATGAAAGAATGACAGAAAAAACTGTGACTTACAAGAAAGTAATTGCCTTGCATAAGGTTGGTGGGTTTGACTAAATCTACTGGGTCACACAGAAATTTATGGTACCTTTTCTAGTGGCATACACCAACTCCTAGTGACTTAGTAGTATCAAACAGTGATACTACTGTTTGAAAACAAACATGGTCTCGTCATATTGCCTACTACTGTTTAAAAACAAAGGATGGATTTCTCTATGAGGTATAGAGATCTACCTATTTGTCTACTGATCTATCCATCCAATTTTTCATCCACATCCATTTTCTTGCCCATCTCTCCATCTGTCCATTCATCACCCCCACCCCTCACCCCCTACCTGCTCACCCCCACCTGCTCACTCCCACCTGCTCACCCCGTACCTTCTCACCCCCCTATCTGCTCATCCCCCACCTGCTCACTCCCCGACCTGATCACCCCCCATCGGCTGATCTCCCTTCCTCTCACCCCCCCACCTGCTCACCCCCTACCTACTCACCCACCCATAATCTCTCCAGTATTTATGGAATGGTTGCTCAAAGGTAGGCTGAAGAACAGAGACGTTTTAGCACTGTTGATAAATCTTAACACCAAATTGATAGTAAAATGAAATTTCACTTGGAGAAAAATTGGCAAACTGTCTTAAACCATGAAACTAATGTTTGGACCTTTTCCCTCTTACTTCTGCAGACCCAAGGGAAATAAAACTGAAAAGGGATTTCAGAGCCTTCAGAGGTCAGATATTAGTCTTAAAATGTTTCATAAACCTTGGCAGTGAGCTTTAGGTACTTTTCCCTTTCTTCTTTCTCTCAGCAATTCCATCCCTCCTTCTTTGTCTCCCAAATCTGGCACTTATTCATCTCCCTGTCTGTGGAAAATATAGTGATTGATATTTTTAATATGGGTGGGTGATCTATAAAGAGAGGAAGTCTCATTGGTGGCTCATTGGGGAGGATGAGCTGTTTTATGAGTAGTTTTTGTTCCATATCCTGGAAAGGGTGATATGAAAAATGTGTTGAGGTGGGAGGAAAAGTTCATCTTGTCCTTTACTTAGGTGTGGGATGGTAGAAAGTTCTTCTCTGTCTCTTTTTTCTTCCTCTCGTCTTTCTGTCTCTATCATACCTTTCTCTTTCTTCTCTTTATTTCCTATTCTAGCCTCTTTATGCTGGAGTGACATCACTGGCTCATACCAGTTCAGCTTTCTTAGAGGTTCAGGGTCAGCTTCTCTCTTCAGGGAGGAGGGTTGAGCCAGCTCTGTCTCCATCTCACCTGTACCCTTGGTTGCTTGGTCCCTGCCACAGCAGACAAGGAAGGTTAGACTAGTTTGTGCTTAGCATAATGGAAAGCTCACTTTTTCCTTCTTCTTCCAAGTCAATTGAAGCAAGCAACCACAAGGAGCAGTTCTGTAAGGGCTGCATTTGCACTTTGTCTGCCCACACATGTGTACCTGGAGCACCTGCTTCTCACCATGTCTGCTTCCATTTCTTTCTGCCCCAGATTGTACACGAATGTGAAACCATATATCCTTTAGAGCCTCCTTCTACTAGCTCAGTGTAACTCTACCCAAGCCTAATCTTCCAAGATCCACCTCCCCTCCCCTTCAGATAAAATAAAAACTTAAAATCAATGGCCCAAGAATTCCATTCTTTGGTGATCTTTTTGCAATTGCTGATTAGTTAGGCAGGGTCTTTATAAAAGGAGCTTGGAGTGAGAAACCTTAACTTGAAGGGTGAATAAACAGTGCAACTGCCTAATGGGGAGAAATTTTGCCTACGGGCTCTTCCCAGAGCCCCTCCAGGCTTTCTGGGATGCTTGCTATGTTAAGATTGGTTTTTGCACAAATCATAGAGGTTGAGAGCATAGCCTTTGGAAATGAATCGGCTTGGGCTGAATCTGGCTTTGTCAGTTCTCATCTGTGTAGCCTTAGATAACTGCTTTTACCTCCTTAAGCCTCAGTTTGTGCATCCCCAAAGTGTTGATGGTACCTGTTTTGGAGGGATGATGTGAGGGCTAAAAGGATTGTAACAACAGCCATCTACCTGTGGATGCTTGGTGTGTACCAGGAACCAGCAAGATTTAGTCCTTTTACAACTATATTATTCCCATTTGGTAACTGAGGAAGCTGAGGCTAAGAGGGGCTAAGTAACTTGTTCAAGGTCATGTAGATAGGAAATGGCAGAGTTGGGTGTGTCTCTGACAGCATGATTCTGCAGCCATGGTCTCATCATATTGTCTACTAGATTATGAGAGGATAGCCTGTGGCACGTGGTTAGTACTCAGTAAATGGCAACTATTATCATATAGACTTCCTCCTCCTCTGTCCCCTGAAAGTGAAAGCCTTAATTTATTCAGTACTTTCACTCAATTATTCACTCATCCAATTTCTAAAATGTAAGCCCTATGAAGGCAGAAATGGGATTTTTGCCTGTCTTGTTTGCTGTTACATCCCAAGAGCCTAGGGCAGTGCTTGGTATAGAATAGTCAGTAAATTTATAAATGAATGTATCTACTCATCCATACATTTGTCAACAAAGGTATTGAGCACCTACTATGTGCCAGAGTCTGTGCAGATTGCTAGGATAAGAGAGCATTCCTGACTATGTGGAGCTTATAAGCTGCTGAAGGAACAGATTTGTGAGTCAGTAACTCAATTTCAATATGTTATAGTCGAGTGTTGCCAAGTATTAGGACAAAAGGAGAGGACAGGTCTCTTTTCTTCTGGGCTGCCCAAATTTTCATTTAGTGTTGCCACTGGATATTCTTCTAGTCAACAAATTCCTGTCTATTAGAGCTAGCTGCACTCAGCTGGATGTGGTACAATTTCCTGCAAAGAGGAAGTAGGACACAGGGCTGTGCCTGGAAGTGTTTCTTTGAGCAGGTTGTGTACTGCACAACTCCAGGAGTGCTGTTAATGTAGACTATGATGGGAATGGTGACATCGTAATTGAGCAGTGTGGTGGTCCTGTGACACTGCTACCTTTAAAGCGTCTCTGAATCATTTAATTTAAAGCCTGGGAGATTAGAGATGAGATAAAATTTTTAAAGGCACTCCCCAATGCATATTTGGGTTGCAATGACCTGTGTGGAGAGCCACGTCCTGGTCAGTAAGCAGTGTGAACAGACTGCATTGCTAAAGGGGATGAGCTCTATTGGGGTTCCATTCCTGCTTAAGCCTAACTGGGTGTGGGCCACACTGATATCACCAGGGACATGACATTGACCTCTAGGTTTCTCCTTATGCAAAATTGGGCCCTTTTTATTTGCCACATATTCTTTTCTCAGCACTATAGTGGGGTCTGACAAAGTAGGCCACAAGCCTTACTAGTTCTTTCCCCCCCCCACCCCCCAGGTCTCTCCTACTAGCTGCAGAGGTGGGGGAAATGAGAAGCTTCTGAAATCATCACCCTGGAATGGCTGGGACTCAGTGCCAAGGTACACTGAGATTTAGCAGAAGACTTTGGAAAATAGCAAGATTTGTCCTCAAAGCAAGGAGGATACTTCAATAATGGGATTTAAGTCTTACCAACTAGGCCGAATCCCTTACATTAGAGCTTGTAGACTCACCCTATTTCCAGATACAGGGGTTCTTCAAAAGCTTAATACCTGACCCTTCTTGTCCAGACAGGATTTTGAGGTACATCCAAAGCCTAAACAATGTTTCTTGCCTTGCTCACTTTCCTGTCCTCATATTTGGAACCTCTCCCATGGCAAATTCATTCTTGTCTTTTGGCTTGAGACTTTAACAAATGTTAGAATATCAGGGTATGGTAAAAAGAACACTGACCTATAAAATTAGTTCTAGACTCTGGATCTACTACTCATTGACCACATAAGTCTTGGGAAAGTCAATTGTGGGCCACCATACCTCCATCTGTGAATGACATTATCACACACTCTGGAGGAGGTCCTCCTCCTAGAGCTCTTATGAGGGTGCTAGGGTCTGAATGTTTGTGCCCTTCCCAAGTGCATGGTGAAATCTAATTCCCTAAGGAATAGTATGTGAAGGTGGAGGATTTAGGCAATGATTAGGCTAGGAGGACTCCACCCTCATGATTGGGATTAGTGCCCTTGTAAAAGAGGCCCAAGGGAGCTACTCGCTTTTGCACCATCTGAGACACAGTGAAAAAGCAGCCATCTGTGAGTGAGCAAGCAAGCCCTCACTAGACCCTGAGTCTGCTGGCTCCTTGATCTTGGGCCTTCCAGGCTCTTAAAGTAAATTTATGTTTTTTGTAAGCCACCCAGTTTATGGTATTTTGTTGTAGCAATCTGAAAAGACTAAAAAGATAAACTGAAATAAAGAATGAGGTCTTTGAAGCAGTGTCTATGCTCTAGGAATATGAAACAACTGTTGCTTGTTTGCTGTTTCAGCACCGTTTGGCTTGATCTCATGGGGCTACAGAGAGGCACCTTTCAGTTCCCAGACATCAAGGATTGATCCTGTCCCATGCAAAGTAGATAGAAGCAGCAAAGAACATCTTGAGTATGCTTTGGAATGAAAATGAAAACATTTTATTAAGTCTGGATCCCTAATGGACTCCATTAATTGGAATAATACTGGCTTCTCTAAGATATATATTTGCAAAGTATCAGTAATTTAATATATTAGAAGTTTTTATTTCTCATTAACAGTAAAACACATGTCTTTATTGTTAGTTGAGTGGGTTTTTTCCTTGCACTGCTTAGAAACCCAGGTTTCTTCTATCTTGTGTCTCCACCCCCCTCCTATGGCAGCGGTTCTCAATCTTGGCTGATTACTAGACTCTCCTGTGGAGCTTTAAAATTCAACACCTGCATTTCACCCCACAATTCTGATTTGATTGGCTTTTGGTGTGACTTTTGCATTGGAATTGTTAAAAGTCTCATATGAATCTAATGTGTAGCCAAGGGTGAGAACCTTGCTAGCATGTATAAAAAGTCCTCTACTTTTGGCCATCTGACAGGGAGAGAAACAGTGAAAGGTGGTGCACCTACTTCTTAAAAATCTCAGGCTATGGTGTGGGAACATCACTCTGCTCACATTCCACTGGCAAGAGAAGCCACATGGCTACCCTGGGTGCAAGGTAAGCTGTGAGATGTGGTCCCAGGTCAAGTGGTGTTTCCCAGCAATGGCTTTATTTTGTGGCAAGGGACATGCAGTTTTCAGTTGTTTAGTTATACATCTGGGTTCTAGGGGCTCGCACTGAAGCTTGGAGTTGTCGTTAATTCAAAGAGCCCTTCCTGGGGGTCTGGAAGAGGAACGGGGATTGTGTGGTTGCCCTGGACTTGGGAGCCGTCCCCATTCGGTGTGCCTCCTGTATGAGTGAGCAGTTTGTAGTTGTGACAGAGTGCTGACTTTGCAGGCAGGCAAACTTGGCTAAAATTCTCACTGACTTCTTACTACGCTTGTGATTTTGAGCATGTTAATTAGCATCCTTAACCTTCATTTTTCCCAAATGTAAAATCTGGATAATTATATCTATGTTTCATAGGCTTTATAATAATACAAAAGTGCCTACCTTGCCTCAAATAAGATAATGTCTGTTATGGTGCTGGAAATGACAGGCTGAGGCAGGGGTGGGGTCCTTGTAGACTCCCCTTTTTACAGGGGAAGGGAAGAGGTTGTCTGTAGAAGCTGGGAGTGAGGAGAGAGGCTGTGTTTCAACAACAGGCTGAGAAAAAAACTTCAGGACCACACTTCCCCTAACAGATGGGAGTAATGGCACTAGTTTCCCTAACAGGTGGGACCTCCTGGGAAGTTAAGGAGCAGGTTTCTCTTTTCAGTCCAGCGGCATCAGGTGGCAGGGTGCCACCCCTTCACTCTGCATCCTCCTGGTCCTCTGCCTCCAGTAAAGAGGAGACCTTATGCCTGGCACCCTCTGCATCCTGGTGAGAGACCCCCTTCCAGGAATGAAAATGTTTGAACAAGGCCCATCCCGGCCAGGCTGGCGGCACCTGCTGGGATTGTTGAGACTGTCACCTGGGGCTGTAGATGAGGGAGATGGCAGAGAGATAGTAAGAAGCCTTCCTGTTAGTGCCAGCAAAAGAATAGCTGGGCCAGATAATGCAACCTGTCAGCTCCTAGCCTGGATTGTAACAAGACTGGCTTTGTGCGACTCAAATTAATTCTGTGTGTGTCTGGAAGGGGGTGGAGAGATAGCAAAGGGAGGGGGAAGAGGCTGAGGCAGGGCCAGGGAACTGAGAAAGATAGCCTTTGGGGGCTTTTCCTTTTCCTCTTCTTTTCTCCAGTCTTTTCTCTTTCATTCCTTAGCACCTCTGGGTTGCACCATAAACATCTTCCCTTCCTTAATGGTCAGTGAGGTGGGGCTAGATTATTGCCTAAGAATCCCAAGACAGAGAAAGGTAAGCAGCATCTGCTCAGGGCCACTGCTTGTTGGCTGGTGTTATAGAGTCTGCGTGACACTCCAGGCAGATGGTGTAAAATCCCTTGGGAAAAATCCTGCTTACCTTACAGTTTATCTTTTGGGGGTCCTTACATTCTCCTCTTTTGTTTCTCCTTGTATTCAAGAGTCTGCAGGGAAAGCTTCTGTCATAACAAATTGCTGAAATGATATCAAACACCTACTGTGTGCAATGCCCTGAGCCTGACATATATGCTAGTAATGGTTCGAATTCCACAGCAGATGTTTAGGGTATCGATTTTTATTCCATTTTTACCACTGAGGAAAATAGTGTCAGAGAAGGTAAGGAATGTGCCTAGGGCCATGCACCTTGTTAAGAAACTATCTGGTTTCAAAGCTGCCTCCTGTGTGCTCTCATCCCCAGCTGGTTTTCTAAAACATCTTTGTAGGTGAACAATAAATTATTGTATATAAGAGATGGGATGCTATTTTATGAGACAAAGTTTTATAGTCTTGAATCCAAACATATCCTCTATCCTTTTGGAAAAAATTATGGTTCTGTCTTGATAGTTACAAAATTAAACCCTAAGATCCCAGGATGCCTACTGTGTCTCCTTGGCCTAAGATGACACCCTGTTATTTTGGTACAGTCATCAGCAATCCTGTTTGCTCTCCACCCAGCCAATAGCAGGCAGCTTTACTTTTTTTGTTTTCTAAACCATGTTCTCAGCCAGTTCTAAGGAGTTACTCAACCAGAGGATGGGTTGGTGTGTACGTGAGGTCTGAGATGGAGGAGGATCAAAATTTATGGAGATTGTGTGTTTTAAAGCATATTCAGTCCCATAGTTTCATTGATTTTTTTCATGATATTAAATAGTGATAATGTTAAATAATAAAGTAATATCTGTTTATTAAAAAGGAGCAGAGGTTAAAATTTTGGGAAATATAGTAATTTATAATGTGTGAAAGTTGAATTTAAAATGTCTCACCTTTCTCAGATATGCTAATTTTAACATGTGGTTATAAAGAAGGAATGGTGAGATTTCTCTAATGAGACAGGCCAGTGAGATAAATGGGGAGAAGAAATTGTAGTAGCAGAAGGGTTACTTGCCAGCACCCCTAAATACTACTCCATGGAGCCCAGTTAATGGTTTGGAAGCAACTGGGGAGATTCAAGTCCTTTGTGTCCTTCTTGACCTCCCCAATGGTAACTGAAGCCTGGGGAAGCTGCTCCCTGGCCAGTGTGTTCGTAGTAGGAGTGCAAGGGGTGTGATGGACAGAGCCCTTGTTTGGAGTAGAGAGAAAACTCACTGGACCATTTTGTTCTTACTGTCTGGGAGCACTTGACTGTGGTGTAGGTCATTTTTATCATGACGAGTATAGGGAAGAAGGATGTCACTGTCCCTATGTTTAGTTACCTTAGTGGGAGATCTCTGCTCTTGGAGGAAAATGCTGGGAGTCTCCATGGCTTTATGCTCATCCTTAGGCCATCACTGGAGCACCCTATCAATTACAAAGCCTCAATCTGGGAATTAGAATGGCCGGTGTGTGTGAAGTAGACATCACGATTGTGAACTAGCCCCTCAGGAGACTTTTCCCGCTCCTCTCCCGAGATGGGGCCTGCTCGCTCTGCAAGTCTTCAGTGGGAATGGGGACTTGGCCTGTGCTGCTTCTCTCCCTCCACCTTTGTTTGCTGCTGTTTTGATTCCCCCATGGATTTGTGTGAGAAGGAGGGAGAGGAGAGGATAGGTTTGTTTAGCTGGGTGGCTCTGGATGGAAAGTGGTTGAAGAAAAGTCTTTTTCTGAGTGCTTTAGAGGCTCTTTGGGGTTTCCCTGCTGGGCCTCTCTCCCGGTGCTGCTATTCCAGGTGGGATTCCTGTGGTGTTCCTTCCTCAGTCTCTGGACACTGGGTATACCATCAGCCTCTTACAGACGACCCTCTCAGGGCCCACAAAGACCTAGCGTGTGTTTGCTTTCCCGGGCATCCCACAGGCAGTGCTCACAGGCTCCTGTGAGTACAGGCTCACTGCTGGGCAGTAGCCTCTCTCGGCCACAGTTGCTCTCTTTTCTTAACTTCTACATTTCCCATATAGGAGTGAGACCTCAGTCTGTGGTCCTTGTGGTCTTCCACCGATGTGAGCCAGGCACAGGTCCTCAATGTCCCCCTTTTGCAGAGGTCACAGTGCAGAACATCCTGCTGGTTGCCTTGGAGCCCCTCTTCAGGTGAGTTGTTGGTGATAGCCCATCCCTACGCCTGAAAAAAGCAAAGTGGGGAAATCACAGCCCACATCCACTTCTTGCAAAGAAATCTCTCAGTGAACTTGTCTTAGGGTCCTCCTCTGACCCAGTTTTGTCATCCTTGATCTGGCTGAGGGGTCCATACATCAGGGAACAGGTTCCCCTTTGTTCCTTTTGTAAATTCTTATGCTGTGCCCACCTGCCCGGAGCTCTGCCTCCCACTTCCTTTGACATCCTGATTTCTACTATTTTGGGGCCTCTATTAAAACTGAGGCATTGCATTTTGTTCTAACATCTTGTGTATGAGGCATCTGACATTGGCTGTCATTCTTTAAGTAGAATGTCCCAGTGAGTGGAGATACGACAGACTTGGCAGTGAGTGATGTGAGGATAATACCCACCACACCAAGCACCAAGCAGTGGGGCTTAGGGGTGGTGCTGCTGAGAAGGGGAAAGGAGAGCAGGGTTGGGGAACATTTACTGGGTGGAGGAAAGGATACCTCATGTGCCTTGTGGTAGTAATCACCTCTAATGAGACTTTGACCCCTGTGTGAGCAGATTTCACTCTGCTGGGAAAGGGCTGTCATTTTTGGATCCATGCAGCCCAAATCCCAAATGCATAGGCATTTGGCAAGGGCAAGCTTCCCACCTGGAAGGAGCAGGAGGCAGCTTTCCGTGATGGAACTGGAGGTTCACACTATGGAACCTCCAAAGCCCATCCTCTTCCCTGGCCTCAGTTCAGCCTCTTCTTAGCTTCTCTCTGAGTCATTATAACACCAGGCTTTGTCAAAGTCAAGTATGAAGTCAAGATGAAGAGGAGCAGCTCAGGCTTCTCCACCTCTCAGGAGCAGGACCCAGGGAAGAATTCAGGCTGCTCAATAGCTGAGGCTAAAAATCCCATTCCACGAAATGCCTCCTGTATCGAAGGCATTCAGCTTAGTAGAGAGCTCTGCTCTCTAGTTATAGCGATAGCCTCAGTTAGGGGAAAGCTCCAACAAGCTCATAAACTCCTGCAGAAGCTCAAGGCTTTGGTGTCTTGGCTCCTTACAGTGTGGTACAGCACCACATTGGGTTTGGAAACCCTGCCTCTGGAGTGAGGGGACCTATATTTGAATCTCTACTGTTTAAATGTCAAGTTGTATGATGTGAGCCCACAGTCTTCCCATCTGTGATATTGAATAATGGCAACATGATCGAATGAGATAATTTATGTAAGCAATTAGGTACACAATCATTTCTCTTTCTCCAAAACACACCAACAAAAACAAAACAACAACAACCAAACACATACATGTACGTAAAACTCTCCACAAGTGACACCAGGTAGCATGGGAAAATCTGTTGTGGGAACAGACCCTTAATTTGACAACCACAGAATTAATAATATTCACGCTCACATGGTTTTAACAGAATGAAATGCTGTCCCCTTCCATTGGAATGCAGATGGTTCTGTCTTTCTTGAAACTGCATTGTCCTAAAAGTAGCCTGGATTAGTGCGCCAGGGTTTGTGATAACCTCACTTACCTAGGCAATCCTATTTGAGAACCATATCTGATTCCCAACATCCTTACCCCCTAATCTCCCAGCCCCATCTACCATCTTGTTAATATTTACAGTTGCAGTTTGTTGTTCCAGTAGAAAAAGCCAGAAGTGCTCACGAATTGCCTTATAAAAGAAACTCAATTTAGAGAGTCTTATTCACTAAGGATTTATTAGCTCTTCATACTCTGGAAGCCTATAGTTTTATTTTGAGTTAGATAGTCATACCCAAACAGGCTGAATAATTCTACCCTAGAGGCAGCAGGCCAGTTGGAAGCAAGAGTTTTTCAGCTGCCAGCAACTTCCCTTGTAGCTTAGGTTGCTAGTGGGTAGAGTGTGCGTGTGTGTTTTAGGTGAGGATGGGTGCTTCTTCCCCCAGAATGTAGCCTGGGGGAAGAAGGTGGGCCTATCCATACAAGCTGAGCCAGAATGCCTTAAGTTTTAACCTTGCCACCAGGACTTTTCTGCCAATGAAAGGGGAAACTGTTACAGATTTTGGAGCTATGCTCAGTTTTAGCTGCGTGTGCCCACATTGAGTATTTGGGAACGTAAGGAAAAAGGAATGATAAGAAAGCTATCTCTGTCTCCTCCTACTTTCTACCCTCCCACCCTCTATCCTCCCACCTAAGGCTTAAGAATCAAGAAAATCAAGCAGACTCAAGGGAAAATAAAAGTTGTAAGTAGTAACATCCACTTCGGGTGTTTCCTAATTTTTTTTTTTTGAGGGGGTAAGAGTGCTTCAAAAATCTGGAAAACATCCAAGAGTAAGGAAGTGGGATGCAAAGACCTCTGAGCGTGGAGGAGAGGAGCTGCCACAGAGCCTGTGAATGTCACTCTGTAGGAGACAACAGCAGGGGCCAGAATCTATTTTGAACTATAGTTTTGTGAAAATTGAGGTTGTCGATGTAGCAAAGCCCAGGCAGGAGAGGAAATGGGGGGGGAGGTGGAGAGAGAGCTGGTTGCAGCTGATGCTCTGAAAAGTTCCTAAAAGGGGAAAGAAGATGGCAGAATCGACAATCTGGAACCCCTTGTGTAGAAGTGGACAGCCTTGCATTTCAGTTACAATCCTGGGATATCAAGAGAGGGCTGCAGGATGTACATCGTATTCTGCTTGCTCCGTCAGGAAAGAACTCTAAGGCGATTTCTCTAAAAGTTAGCCAACAGTGTCATGTCTAAGGGGAAGTTTTGGATGTCCATGTGGGAAGTCTTTGCTCTGGTAGGTGACCTCAGCCATTGTATCATGTGATCATCACCACTCCCAGTGAGGTGTTCTTATTCCACTTTTCCTTTGAGGAAGCTGAAGCTCAGAGAGACTAGGCCTTTTGCTTGTAGTCGCATAGCTGAGAAAAGATTGGAACTCACTTCTTTGGCCATTGTAAATCATATCTCCATTTGCATAGACACTTTGTTTTTCAACAATGTGCATGGGACAGACATTCTCTTATTCTACTTTGTGGGTTCTTTGTCAAACTGCCCGAAATAAAACCATCTGAGGACAGGCACTAGCCTGGTTTAATGTGAGGAATCAGTGCTGTGCACTTTCTGATAGTTTACATAGTATTCAAGGTTAGGAGGAGGATGAGAAATGGTAGATAATATACAGTGACTTGCACATAATTAGAATTCAATAAATGTTATCTATCATGATGATAGTAATGGAGATGATTAAACAATCTCTGCCCAAAAGGATTTCCTGACACACTATTGATTTCTGCAGAAGAATCAGTCTATTCGGATAAAGATTGTCATCTCAGCATCATTAATTATGAAGCACTTATAAAATGAAGACAAGTAAACAGTCCCTGCAGCCCAGAGCTTGGCTCCTATTCTATGGCTCTGCAGAACACTGGTTCATGCAATATAGGTCAAGGAGTGTTTAGTTCCTAGTTTTTTGAGGCAGTGAGAAACAGTAGAGGTTCCTCACTTTTTAGAGTTAAAGTACCTTGCTGAATGATCTTTGTGGATGTTTTCTTTAGGAATATCTCCAGCCTTTTCTACTGCTGAGTGATCAGTATTCACTCAGCCAATAGCTAGTTCTTCTTTTGCATATCCCAGGCCCATCTTCCCTTGACCAACCCCTTTGTTTCTTTCGTGGAGACAAAATATTGTGCACAGTAAAGTTCCCCATTTGGGGCTAAGAGAAGATGAATAGACAGGAACTTCTGGCTTTGACTTTCACGCAAGACCTCCAGATGGGGAGTTAATTACCAAATTGTGCAGAAAATAATTGCTAGAGGGCTTTAGAGAGGGGATAGAATTTATACCTGGATTGGGGTGGTCAGGTAGGTTTCTTGGAGGACATTGCCCTGAACTGGTGGGGTCCAAAATAGTCCTCAAGGTAGATAAAAGCCAGATTGCTTAGCTTTGAATTTCAACTCTACTGCATATTAGCTATATGGCCATATAGGTTTCTCCATCTTTTGTGCCTCAGTTTCCTCATCTATAAAATTGGGATAATTATAATACCTATCTCATAGGATTGTTGTGAGGCCTGAGTGGTTGCTTCTCAAGTACTGAGAACAGTGTCTGAGATCTAGTAATAGCTCAAAAATATTAGCTCTTTTCATTAAAGACTAGGGAGATTTGGGTAGTCTGAGAGGAAAAGCCAGATCTCAGAGGCAGGAAAGAGAATTCAGATCAAATTGATGCTGCCTCCCAGTCCAGCCAGGAGGCCTGACTTATCCTGTTCACTAGTGGAAACAGCCAAGGGCAAAAATATTTTCCCATGTACATCCCTGAGGACGTAAGTGGCTACGGTCGGGTACATAGTTTTCTTTCTTTTTTTTTTTTTTGAGACAGAGCCTCAAGCTGTCACCCTGGATAGAGTGCTGTGGCATGACAGCTCACAGAAACCTCCAAATCCTGGGCTCAAGCGAGTCCCTTGCCTCTGCCTCCCAAGTAGCTGGGACTACAGGCGCCCGCCACAATACCCGACCATTTTTTGGTTGCAGCTGTCATTGTTGTTTGGCAGGCCCGGGCTGGATTTGAACCCGCCAGCTCAGGTGTACGTGGCTGGCACCTTAGCCTGTTGAGCCACAGGTGCCGAGCCAAGGGTACACAGTTTTCTAAAGAGCTTAGTTTGCTTTTGAGGAGTATATATGGGCCTGGGGAAATGCTGGCCCCAAGGGGGACATTTTTGTTTCTTTTAGAAAACATGGCTGTGGGAATTTCAGAAGACTTGCTTGCTCAGCTTCACTAAAAGTCATGCCTAAACCTAGTTGATTTATATGAGAGACTTCAGGAAAGAGGTGATTCTAACCTGAGGTTACATCTGCTCTTAAGGCAACACCTGGACTCTTTTTAACACTCAATATGCATTTATCAGATCTCTGAATGTGCCATGTTTCTGCCTTTGCAGAGCTCACAATTTATTATGTGACACAGATAAGTAAGGAAGTAATTATATTGGAGTGTGATTAAACACTCTCATGGGGGAGGTGAGGACCCTATGAAAACAAGGGAGAGAAACTAGTTTAGTCCTGGATGCTAGAAGAAAGGTGAATTTAGACCCCTAGGAAGAGAAGGAGGAATTACCTTGAACTGTGGGGTAAGGGTGGGAGTGAGAAATAGAGGGGCCAGCTGAGAGGGGTCAGGGTTTGGGCTCTGTGTGCATGTGTGTGTACGTGTGTAAGAGGGAAGAGAAATGGGTTGGGGGATGGGCAGTTTGGGATATTTAAGAAAGACCTGATTTGGATTAAGGTGAAAAGTCTAGATTTTATAAAACCTTAGTGGCCAACATTGGGCAAGTCACTTCATCTGTATGGGACTTAATTCTTTCATCTGTAAAACAGAGATTATATACTACAAATTTGGCCTACTTTGTAAGCCTGTTTCATAGCTTACAATGTACAGTATTACATATATTTAAGGACTTACCATTGCCATGTTATAAGGCTGGCAGTACTTCTTTCCCACATCATTGTTCTTGGAGTATGTGAAAGTGATTAGGAATCACTATCCTCAATAATATCTTTAATACTTTTCTTATAGTGTTGTAGAATAGCTCAAAAAATCATATGTAGATGATGCCTTGTTTTCCATTCATGACACCCAGTAATCTTTTTGGTTCATTTTAGTTTTTCTTGTAATTTTTCCTCACTTAAATAGAGATCACACGTGTAGGTACTTGACAGAAAGTAATTGCTGAATAAATGCCTGCTGTTTTAAAAATAATTGAAATAATAGTGATAAAAAATATGCACTGCTGTCAGTCACCTCTCTGAAGTAAAGCTTTGGTCATGCTACTGATACAGACCTGGTTCAGGGCTGGACATGAACCTCATTTTCTAGGCCTAAGAAAGCTCAACCATGTTCTCCAGGCCCAAGCAGATCCAAGAGTCAGTCTTACCAATGTCCCGTCCAAACCAACACTCTTGGAACAGAGAATACACCCTAAAAAAGAATGCACTCTTCCATAAGGGCAGTTTTAAAATTAACTTCTGCCTTCAGGCCCCTAGCACCAAGCAGTTGTGACATTCCATTCTCTCAAACCCTCTTGGCCCATAGGGTAGGGAAGCTGTATAAACCCCTGGAACAGAAGGCCTCCATGGGCTACCCTTGTGGGAACCCTCCTTTGGTGTGCTGCAAGCTTTGTCTTTTGTTCTCCCCTTATCTATCAATTAAAAAAAAAATCTGTCCGTTTGCTAACTTGTGGTGATCCATAGATTTATTATCTGAATCTCCGAGATCAAGGACTCTGTAGACAGATTCTGGCAACAAAATCTTCTTCTCAAGAACATTCAGTGACTCATCATTGTTTCTAAAATAAATTCCATACTTCTTAGCTAGGCATTTAAGTTTCTCTGCTGTCCTCCCCATCTCAGCTTGCCAGTCTGTTTTCTATAATAACTCCCTACAAAGTCTGTCATGATGCCTGAAATTTTACCATTAGGGATTAGTCATTTTTGATATTGAAGAATTTTAGGTCTTGAAGTGTACCTCATGAAAACACAAATGCCTTCAACAGAGGATTTCCCTAGAAATGATCTGGCAGCAACATTATTGTCTAAGTTAGCCAATGCATTAGTTTGCTTGAGCTGCCATAACAAAATACCACAGTTTTGGTAGCTTAAGCAACAGACATTTGTTTTTCACACTGGTCTGAAGGCCAGTCAGTCCATGATCAAGGTGCTGGCTGATTTAGTTTCTGGTGCTGTCTCTATTTGTACTTTGCGTGTAGCCATCTTCTTGCCGTATCCTCAAGTGGCTTTTCCTATCTGCATGTGGAGGAGGGAGAGATTTTTGATGTCTCCTTTTCTCGTAGGAACATCAGGCCTATCAGCTTTAGGGACCCATCATTATGACCTCATTCAGCTGTAATTACCTCCTTAAAGGCTCCAAATACAATTGCATTGGGGTTAACATTTCAACATATGAATTTTGTGGGAGTAGGGTACAATTCAATCTATACAGCAAGGGACATGACAGAAGGTGACCAAAAATAGAGACTGGAAAGGTTGGCTTCATTACTCCTCAAACTTTTCTTTGTGATGAGATCAGGGTAGCCCTCACCTGACAACCCTATACCTGACTGCCCTGTCCCACAACACAGCAAGTCCTAGCTGGGGAAGAGGGTGGATGAGATTGTGTGTCCTTCTGCCACTCTTTCAGCCTCTAGGGAGTGTCTCACTTAAGCTAAAAACACAAGCAGCTGCCTAGAACTGCTGAAACTTTTACTGGGAGAGAAACACCCAGAAACACTACCAGGTTCTCTTTTAAGAGTCATAAAATGCTGTGGTTATATTTATTTTAAATGTCTTAAACATTTTTGTAGAGACGAATTTTGTGTTGCCCAGGCTTGTCTCAAACTAGCGATCCTCCCACCTCGGCCTCCCACAGTGCTATGATTACAGGTGTCTACTACTGCACCTGGCCTGGTTTGCTCTTTTGAGAGACTAAAACATGTTTTTCTTTGTTCATACATTTGATTTTTGTCCAGATATGTTTATTTTAAAGAATTTTTTCCTTCATACCACTTTTTAGGCATGTCATAGGGCATCATTTGGCTTAATCATAACAATCCACTTTATCTCAACATAATAGGTTAAAAAAATTTAAAATATACATACAATTTTGGGGTAGCAAAGTGGTTGGTATTAGCTAATGATGTTTCTCATCTGGGGAAAAGTATTATGTTGTTTTCAAAGTGTGTTGCATGTCAGTCTATAGTGCTGAGGTTTGCAGGAAGGCACCTGAGTAATTGCTGGAGCAATTTCAGGCTAGGCAATTTCATGTATCATATGAAATGGTCTGCTGAGTGGGTAGATACCACTTCTTTCTATTATAGTTTATTTATTAGAAGCCAAGTAGAATGAGTGTTGTAAGTGTTGTGTAGGTAAGTTTAGTGAGTGAAACAGTGAAAAAGAAAAAAAAATGATGTGTCACATTTGGAGCCTAATAGACGAGAGCTTGTCACTTACTAGCTCTGAGACATTGGGTATGCCCCTTAACTTTCTAGACAACAGTTGCCTTATCTGTGAAATAAATAATGGTGACTTCTAAAGTTCTGTAATGGTTGAGATAATTTTAGCTGTTGTAACCAACTCGATAATTCCGATGGCTTAGCATGATAGAAATAACCTTAAAATAATAATGGTTTTGGCTGTTGAAGTTTTTTCTTTTTTAAGTGAACTTTTAAATTTGAAATGTAGCATAAGGCTGAAAAGTATACAAATTAAAATCTTGTAACCAATTAAGGTATATGTAAGTGAATACCCTGGTAACCAACACCCCAGGAATACCTTTTATAGCTCTCCTATTACTCCTCCCTCCAAATTTCTCAAAGCAACCACCATTCTGAATTCTAAAACTAGAATTTAGTTCTGCTTGTTTTCCTATACTATATAAACGGAATCATATAGCTCATACATGGTTATTTGTCTTCTTTGAGATAAGATTGTAATGTTGTTGCATGTAGCAGCAATTCACTAATTTCTATTGCTTCATGGTATTCTATTATGTAAATACACCAAAATTCACTCATCCTTTGATGTTTGGATTGTTATGAATAATGCTACTATGAATATTCTTATATACATACTTTTTGGTATATATGTAGTATATCCATATCAATTGGTATATATTTAGGATTTACACTGTTAGAAATACTAACAGTAAACAAACAAACAAATAAAAAACAAGGAAAAAAAAGAAAACATTAATGGTTTTCAAAATGGTTGTACAAGTTTGTTTCACCAGCAAGATCTGAATGTTTCTTCTCCTCCTCATTCTCACCAACAATGGTATTGTTAATTTTTAACTTTTTAATTTTAAGTATTTTGTTGGGAATGAAGTGACAGTCTCATTGAGTCTTTAACTTGCATTTCCCTAAAATCTTTTTTGCAATTGTTTGCAAGCCATTCGAATATTCTTTTTGTTAAGTGATCGTAAGTTCCTGACTTTTTTTTTTTTTTTTTAAATTTTGGATTATCTCCTATTTGTTGATTTGTAGGAGTTATAATATTCTGGTTGTGAGTCAGCTTTTTGTCAGCTTTTTTCCACTACATTAACTTCTATATTGTAATTCTTTTTAAAAATTCTTTATTAAATCATAACTGTATACATTAATGCATTTATGGGGTACAATGTGCTGATTTAATATAAGATGTGGAATGCTTACATTATCTCTCACTAATTAATTATTCTTTCTCTAATTTTCTTTAGTTTTTCAGTTATGCTAAGTATTTGAGTTGGGAGCTTAATCAATGCATAATCTTTTTTGCATTTAAAAAAATAAAATGATTAAGGCAGTATGCTATTCCTCTGGACACCGTGTTAGCTTTTCCTGTTCTATGTTGTGGTTTGACTACTGTTATTTTCTATATAGTCTTCAATTTCAACTTGTATTTTCAGTTTCGGGAAAAGATTTTTTTGTTGTTATTAATTTCTCACTTATTGCATTACCCTCATGGGGCATTATTTATAATTCTACTTTGGAAATTTAATGACATTTTGTTTGGGATCTAATAGATACTTTTATGGTTGTTTTATAAACACTTGGAAAGAAGTCATTTGGGGAATAAATACATACATATTTTCAGATTTACTTTCTTCTGCTATTTAAGTTTTTATAACCTTATTTTTCATTGCCTTTTCTTGTCATGGATTGAGATTAGTCTTCAAAGATTGTGTTTTTCTCCACTTCACTTTGACTGTCCTAAAGATTTTTTTTTTGTGTGTAGGAATATTACTCTCAAGCTCATGGATATTCTACACGGTTTAATCTCCATCAAAATTTGATGTTATAAAACATTCTTTCTTAAGTTAAATAATTTTGATGTTATAAAACATTCTTTCTTAAGTTAAATAATTTTGGCCAACTTTGTATAATATTCATATTGTGATATTTTTATTTTCATATGCATTGACCTAATATATTTTTGTCCATTCTATTTTTTTAGTTTCTCTGGGAATCTAAATTCAGCAGACTTGAATTTTATGTTGTGATTCAATCTGAACATGTTATTCTTTAAAGGGGTGATTTTAGCCCTTTCATATTTACTGATTTGACAAATATATAATACTGAATCTTCTATTTCTTATTTATTTATTTCTTATTTTTTAATTATTATTATTATTTTTTGAGACAGAACCTCAAGCTGTCACCCCAGATAGAGTGCCATGGCATCACAGCTCACAGCAACCTCCAATTCCTGGGCTCACTCGAGTCTCCTGCCTCTGCCTACCAAGTAGCTGGGACTACAGGTGCCCACCACAATGTCCAGCCATTTTTTTGGGTGCAGCCGTCATTGTTGTTTGGCGTCCCAGGCTGGGTTCAAACCCACCAGCTCAGGTGTACATGGCTGGTGCCTTAGCCCATTGAGCCACAGGCGCCGAGCCTCTTCTATTCCTTTTTAGTATCTCCTGGTTTCCTTCTGTAGTCAATGGATTGAATGGGTTGTGTGTCTTTTCCTCTCGGTTTCCTGCTTCACCTCTTGATACTACAATTATATTATTGTTTTTCCTGTCTGCCTTTGTACTGTTCCATGTAATTAGGTCTTTATTTGATTAACTTTTTCCTTTATGCTCTTTCCACATTATCAGGACAGAGTAATTGCACATTGTGAGAATGTATGACATTTTCATTTTGTTTTGTCTCCATCAGCTCACATTTATTTTGGTCTTAGTGACCCAGTTAAGCAAAGAAGGCTGTGTTCCACTTGTCTTTTTGTCTTAGTTTTTCCAGTAATCTTTTGGTTGGTTGAGGTTTGGCTTCTAGTAGGTTCCTCAAGATGGCTAAGTCAAATGATCCAGTTTGTTTTATTTAAACTAAAATCACAGTTTAGATGAACATAAAATTTGTGGGTTTCATTTTCTTATTCCGAGGATTTAAGAGTGGTTGTATCATTCTTTCAATCACTGAACATTGCTCTGAAGAAATGTTTTTTTTTTTTTTCTAAAGACCTAATTGTATGGAATAGTACAAAAGCCATTTTCTCTTTCAAATTTGTGACTGTAATTTTTTGTCTGACTGCCTAAAAGCAGACACCAAATCTGCCGGTGCTCTGATCTTGGATTTCCCTGCTTCTGGAGCTATGAGAAATAAATTTCTGTTTCTTATAACGTATTTAGTTTATGACTTCTTTGGTATAGCAACCTGAATGAACTGAGACAGTAAGCTAACCAGAAGGGGGCATCTTATGTGACTGGTGTAGGAAGTAATTTTGGCTTTCTCAGGTTGTTACTAATTGGTAGTTGGGGCAAAAATTAAGAAAGCTGGCAGTTATTGATCAAGTCCTGGCTGTTTGGGGATGTTTTTTATAGTGATAGACATTTGATTTCCTGGACTGGTCACTGCAGAGTGCAGGGTAATCATTGTGTTTTTTATATATGGTCTGGATATATTGTCCATTTGTATATTCAGTCTCTCAATTTTTATTTTTACTTTAAGTTTTCTTACTTGGACATTCTAATTATGTTTATTCTGGCTATTCTGTAACTTATCACTTATCTTCTCTCAAGTCTTTTGAATTTCACTTCCACTTAACTTTTTTCCTTTTCTTCATTTCTCTTTTATATCTCATACTGTTTATTGGTGCTTATTTTTGTTCCTTAAAATTTTGCTTTTATTTCTGTGATGACTTTATTTTTATTTTTCTATTCTTTTTTTCCTAAGGGCTTCCAGACCACATTTCTTTTCTTGTTTTGCTATTTCTTCCTTCAGTTCTGAATATGTGTTTTGTGCTCATGTTTAAGAGAGGAAATTATTTTATTAGGTATTTTAAAATTCTGTCATAATAATTACTTTCTCTATGGTAACAATGTTCTGTGTTATTCATTGCCATCTGCTTTTCTTGATCTTTTTCTCATTATATTATCTTTGCGTAAATCTTATGCTCTTTTTAATTTTTCCCCAAGTTAAGTTTGCAATTTAGATATGGTTGGTTTGGCCTCATCAACTCTCATATTGAAATTTGATACTGAATGTTGGAGGGGAGGCCTGGTGGGAGGTGTTTGGATTATGGAGGCAGATACCTTATGAATAATTTGGTGTCACTTTGGTGGGGAGTGAATGAATTCTTACTCTTATTTCCTATAAGATCTAATTGTTAAAAAATCCTGTTACCTCCCTGCACCCCATCAGACAATCTGTACACAACTGCTCTCCTTCACCGCCTTTACCTTCTTCCTAAAGCCCTCACCAGAAGTAAATGTTGGTGACAAGCATCTCATACAGCCTGCAGAACCATTAGCCAAATAAACCTCTTTTCTTTATATCAATAAATTACTCAGCCTCATGTATTCTTTTATAGCAATGCAAATGATCTAAGACAATTACTCAACTTGAAGAGAGGCTTTCTTTTTTCTTTTTTCTTTTCTTTCTTAGAAAGGGTCTCACTTTATTGCCCTCAGTAGAGTTCTGTGGTGTCACACAGCTCACAGCAATGTCCAACTCCTGGGCTTAGGCGATTCTCTTGCCTCAGCTTCCGGAGTAGCTGGGACTACAGGCGTCCACCACAACGCCCGGCTATTTTTTTGTTTTACAGTTCGGCTGAGGCCGAGTTTGAACCTGCCATCTTCAGTATATGGGGCCGGCGCCCTACTCCATGAGCCACAGGCACCGCTCTGGAGGGACATATTTCTTTTTTTCTTTTCTTTTCTTTCTTTCTTTTTTTTTTTTTTGTTGTTCTCTTTATAGAGGTCTTTCACATCCTTTGTTAGGTAAATTCCCAAATATTTCATCTTCTTTGGCATTACTGTGAAAGGAATAAAGTCCTTGACTGTTTTTTCAGCTTGGCTATTGTTGGTATATATAAAGGTTACAGATTTATGGGTGTTGATTTTGTAGCCTGAGACATTGCTGTATTCCTTGATCACTTCTAATAGTTTTGTAGTAGAATCCATGGTGTTTTCCAGATATACAATCATGTCATCTGTGAAGAGTGAAAGTTTTGATCTCTTCTGAACCTATGTGGATACACTTGATCACCTTTTCTTCCCTGATTGCAATGGCTAAAACTTCCATTATGATGTTGAAGAGCAATGGAGACAATGGGCAACCTTGCCTGGTTCCTGATCTAAGTGGAAACGGTT
This sequence comes from Arctocebus calabarensis, assembly GCA_963573935.1. NCBI lineage: Eukaryota > Metazoa > Chordata > Mammalia > Primates > Lorisidae > Arctocebus > Arctocebus calabarensis. Next base: position 621 of record CAUYON010070275.1, on the reverse strand, counting down.
TCAATTTCACTCCATTCAGTACGATATTGGCTGTGGGTTTGCTGTAGATGGTCTCTATCATTTTAAGAAATGTCCCTTTTATACCAATTTTTTAAAAGTGTTCTGAGCATGGAGGGATGCTGGATATTATCAAAAGCTTTTTCTGCATCAATTGAGAGAATCATATGGTCTTTATTTTTTAATTTGTTTATGTTCTGGATTACATTTTTAGATTTACATATATTGAACCAGCCTTGAGACCCTGAGATAAACACCTTGGTCATGGTGTATAATTTGATGTGTTGTTGGATTCTGTTTGTTAGTATCTTGTTAAATATTTTTGCATCAATATTCATTAGTGATATTGGTTTATAGCTTTCTTATTGGGTCTCTCCCTGGTTTAGGGATCAAGGTGATATTTGCTTCATAGAATGTGTTGGATAGTATTCTTTCTTTTTCTATATTTTGGAAGAGGTTTAGTAATATAGTTACTAGTTCTTCTTTAAAGGTTTGGTAGAATTCTGATGTGAAGCCATCTGGTCCTGGGCTTTTCTTTTTAGGGAGATTTTGTATAGTTGATGCTATTTCAGAACTTGATATAGGCCTGTTCAACATTTCCACTGCATTCTGGCTAAGTCTTGG
>CAUYON010070273.1:0-47401 GCA_963573935.1 Arctocebus calabarensis | reverse complement strand
AGAGTGCTGTGGCATCATAGCTCACAGCAACCTCAAACTCTTGGGTTCAAGTGATCCTCTTGCCTCAGCCCCCTGAATAGGTAGGACTACAGGTGCCCACCACAATAGCTATTCTTTTAGACATGGAGTCTCACTCTTGCTTAGGCTGGTCTCAAACTCCTGAGCTTAAGCAGTTCACCCACCTCAGCCTCCCACAGTGAGTGCTAGGATTACAGGCGTGAGCCACCGTGCCTACCATGTGACTCCTGCATTTTATTTCTTTTTTTTTTTTTTTTATTTTGTAGAGACAGAGTCTCACTTTATCGCCCTCAGTAGAGTGCCGTGGCGGCACACAGCTCACAGAAACCTCCAACTTCTGGGCTTAGGCGATTCTCTTGCCTCAGCCTCCGGAGTAGCTGGGACTACAGGCGCCCACCACAACGCCTGCCTATTTTTCTGTTTTGCAGTTCAGCTGAGGCCAGGTTTGAACCCGCCACCTTCAGTATATGGGGCTGGCGCCCTACTCGATGAGCCACAGGCGCCGCCCATGCGTTTTATTTTTATTTATTTATTATTATTATTTTTTTTTTTTTGTAGAGACAGAGTCTCACTTTATCGCCCTCGGTAGAGTGCCGTGGTGTCACACAACTCAAAGCAACCTCCACCTCCTGGACTTAGGCGATTCTCCTGCCTCAGCCTTCCGAGTAGCTGGGACTACAGGCACCTCCCACAATGCCCAGCTGTTTTTTGTTTCAGTTTGGCCGGGGCTGGGTTTGAACCCACCACCCTCAGTATATGGGGCCGGCACCCTACCCACTGAGCCACAGGAGCTGCCCGACTCCTGCATTTTATTCTTTTTGTTTGTTTTTATTTTTGTTTTTCTGACTCCTACATTTTAAATCCTGCTGGTGGGTGCTTGGTACATGACTCATCAGTACTCTCCAACACTGAAAGTGTCTCCTCGTCCTATTGCAGGGACAGTGGCTCATGCTCGCAATCCTAAAACTCTGGGAGGCTGAGGTGGGACGATCGCTTGAGCTCTGCAGTTCAAGACCAGCCTGAGCAAGAGCAATATCCTGTATCTACTAAAAAAAATAGAGAAACTCCCATCCTGTTGTGGTGGTGTGGCAGGTGCCTGTAATCCCAGCTACTCAGGAGACTGAGGCAGGAGGATTGCTTGAGCTCAAGAGACTGAGGTTGCTGTGAGCTATGATGAGGCCATGGCACTCTACCCAGGGTGATAGAGTAAGATTCTGTCTCAAAAAAAAGGAAAAAGAAAAGAAAATGTCATGCCCTAAACTTTGGGTCCTAAGTGTAGATCAAAGTGACAGACCTTGATGAAACTAGCAGGCTCTTTCCAGAACTGACCACTGTGGCCTGGGGAGTTTGCACCAAGCCTACAGAGTAAGCAGCATCCCCCTTGCTTTACAGATGGCGGCCCCCAGTCAGCAGAAGCTGGTTGTTGTATCAGTCTCACCACAGTCCCGAGCATCACTGGCTGTGCAACTTCAGCTGAATCCTACAGACACTGCCAGGAAATTAACCTCGTTCTTTAAAAAAATAGGTAGGCGAGGAACCAGGGGCGAACATTGTTGCTTCAAAACAAGGGGGTGTCTGAGTGAGTCAGGGCACTTCCAGCCTGAGTCACCTGCATGTCACTCAGCCCTGAACTTAAATGCCACAGAAGCGCTATTCCACGCCTGACTTCCACTTGAAGTTTCAGCCCCATGTTTGAGGTCAGTGCCTTTCCAGAGAAAAGCATCTGCATTCTGACTTTGTACTTTCCCTGAGTCTAGGATTCACGCACTCCTTGTGTTCCTTCTTAGCAAGTATTATTAAACACATTTTCCAGACTTTCTAGGTCTGTGTTGGGTTCTGGCTCAGGTCAGCTCTGGTTGACTGGACTGGTGGAGGACATGGGTGTCCTGAGAGCTAAACTCGGTTCCAGCACCACAGCAGCCCTGTCCTAGCAGAAAACTCAGAGGAGCTGGCCATGGGTGTCCACAGTGTGCCTCTTGTAGGCACTTCTTCCCTGGCAGATGGCCTAGTGCCCATGAGTCCTATCCCCTGGCCTTGCCTGGCCCATGTGCAGCAGCCTGTCCCTCCCTGCCTATTGTCTGGCACTGGGAGTCTGACCCAGCATCCTGGGGAAGATCTAGCCTGGAGCACCCAGAGCCAGGGCCATCCTGAGAGCACTGTAGTGAGCAGACAGTTCCCTAAGGACTCTGCCATCCTGAGAGCACGGTATCCCCAAGTAGCAGTGTCCTCTGTGCACTGGGATAGCCAGGGAGGTGCAAATTCACCACTGCCTTAAGTGTAAACGTGTTCAAAGATTTTAACTTACAGATCCTATGCAAGGTGAGTACCCTGAGTCAAGAGGGCAGTCCCCCATCCACTGGTCACAGGAGGCCAGAATGAAGAATCAGGAGAGAGGGACCGTGGGCAGGCACCTTTACTGGGGCTCAGGACATTATCCAAGCAGGTTTCCCATGGGGAGTTCTAGTTGGTGGATTTAGAGCAGACAGGCCTGAATTCCAGGGGTCCCACAGGATACCTGCACAGCCCGTGTGGGGTGTGGACATCAGTGGGGCTAGCCCAGGGGTCTGCATCGGGCTATCCCTTAGAGAGTGGTCATCAGGGAACAGCATGTAGGGTAATTCTAAAGAACTGACAGGGATTAGGAGGAGGCAGAAAGGGTGACAGAGCCCAGCTTCTGGTGTAGAGCAGGCAAAGCCGTATCACAGTGAGTCTCTAACACGTGTTCAGGACAAATGCTCATTCCTGGGGCTGATGCTCAGACTCAAGAAGCAGATGCTATACCCAGCTGGGGTTTAGCATTTTAGGGTGATGGTTCCCGCAACTGCCAAGAAAACAGCTGAGCTGCCACGAAGAGGCAGAGCCCTGCACTTGGTAGTGCTTCCCACCGTGGCCAGCAGAGGACCCGGGCGTTGTGATGCTGGTAGGCATCCTTTGTGAGTTAAGTGGGTTCCCACCTTCTAGGGGCACACTTCGTCTTCGATACGGCCTTCTCAAGAAACTTTAGCCTCCTGGAAAGCCAGAGAGAGTTTGTACAGCGATTCCGAGAACAGGCCAGCTCACCACAGGCCTTGCCTGTGCTGGCTTCTGCCTGCCCAGGTATGCTCATGACCTCACAAATTGCATCAGGTTCAAGTTCAAGTGAAAACTTCACATGATGTTGACAGCTCAGGGAGGGTTCTGGGAGTGATGGGTCAGATAGTGTGGGCTGTAATGTCAGCACAAGGTGGCCTCTTTACCTCTGGTCACTCCAGCTCCCTAGAGGGTCAGCATCTGCATGCAGTCAAGACAGGAGCCTGTCTCTCAAGAACCATCCTGCTCTCTCGTGCGATGGGTCTAACTCCCAGACCCTCGTGTCACTGCTAAAGTTGGAGAGGCACTCTGCCCCCTACCAAGTCCCACATGCCCTGTCACCTCAGGCTGGATCTGCTACGCTGAGAAGACCCACAGCAGCTTCATCATTCCCTACCTCAGCACGGCCCGGTCCCCACAGCAGGTCATGGGCTCCCTGGTCAAAGACTTCCTCGCCCAGCAGCAGGTAACAGCATCAGCATACAGCCCCAGGCAGTATGTCAGAGAGTGGCTGGAGGTGGGCACACAGCCCCAACTGCAAGGCTGCAGTCCCTAGCCTGTATCAGCCACACCTCTGCCTGCAGAGCCAGCATAGCTGGCCTCCTGGTACCAAGGCCCCCTTTCTCTTTTCTCTTAGTCACTAGAGGGCTGAGGGCTGATATGAAGGTGCTGGTCACTCACCCAGGCGTGGCCAGGCCTGTTGTTCAGGGAATGGGAAGCCATGGTCAGGAGACAGGACCCAACCCCAGAGCCACTGGTAAACATGTACCCAGCACAGCCCCCTCCCCAGGCCCAACACAGTCATTGACACAGCCTGAGGCCACCCAACCAGCAAGGGGTGGAAAGGAGGTGGTCCTAGGACTGGCTGCACGCCATGTACGCTGATGCTGGTTTGCATCAGCTTCCTTCCATCTGGATGTGATCGACTTCCCACACATGTGCCTTGCACTCTCCTGCTTGACCGGTAGTGATGTTTACCATGGAGCACCTTCTCCTCCTTTAGTGAGCACAGACATGCTGTGGATGGGTCAGTGTCATTCTCCTAGATGCGCTAGGACCTGTGGAGTCCATGGCACACGTGCAGAATCATCAGGGAAGGTGCTGGGAATGCCCTGAGGATCGCAGTCATGCACTGGCTGCTGGATGCTGGCACTCATGGCTATGCGTGTGCCATGGCCTTCTATGTCCCCTGTCAGCTGCAGGCTGCTTTGGCTCTGGGCCAGGAGTGATGGTGTCTCTGCTTCTCCATGTAGCACCTGACCCCGGACAAGATCTACCACGTGACGGTGATGCCCTGCTATGACAAGAAGCTAGAAGCATCCAGACCTGACTTTTTTAACCAGGAGTACCAGACACGTGATGTGGACTGCGTCCTCACAACAGGTGTGGCTACACCACGCTGCCCTAAGCCTGCATACCTCCTAATCCACCTCCCAAGGCCCAGGCACAGATGATGTCTGCCTGGCGTCCTACCCATGTGGCCTCTGGCTGGAGCCCAGGGAAGTGAACCTTCTGGTCTCTCCCTTGGAGCCAAGTAGGCCACTGGCAGCTGACCTGTCTCGGAGACCTACAGCTGGATAGGGCCCAGCTTGCACTTCCTTGTTTGCTTTAAAATGAGTCTAAGGAGAGATGGCTGAAAGTTCTCCATCCAGGCCCTTTGATTCATGTGGCCACCCCATTCCTGAGTTGAGTAGCCTCCCAAATACTTATGGTGGTGCACAACTGCAGCCACAGCTACCGTCGAGGACGAGGCAGGAGGATAGCTTGAGAACAGGAGTTGGAGGCTGCAGTGAGCTGTGATTGCACTACTGCACTCCAGCCTGGGTGACAGACTCTGTCTCAAAAAAAAAAAAAAAAGTAAGCTACCCAAGAGGCTGCAGATGGGGCACTGGAGGAATATGGCAGCCTTGGTTTATGGTCATGTTACTTGCTACCCCAGGGCAGGACCAAGGCAGCCCTCCCAAGGGGCTTCACAAATGGAGTCTTTCTTCACCCGTGTGGCTGGGTCCATCCTCCTACCCACATGCCAGGGGGTGGGTCTTTGGGGCCAAGTTGCAGCCCGCTAGGGATGCAGACAACTTGGGCATACTGTTTTTATTGAAGAGCACGCTGAGGAGTGTGCTATGGTTTCGGTTTCATTGCAGGAGAAGTTTTCAAGTTGCTGGAAGAAGAAGGCATCTTGTTGTCAGAACTGGAGCCAGCCCTTCTGGATGGCCTGTAAGTAGCAGGGAGCTATCAAGTCCCAAGAACCTTCATTCTGGTTTCAAACTGCCTTTTGGTTGATTCCGTGTGTCTCCTTGGCCTGTCTCAGTGTCCACAGAAGTGGCCAGTGGACAGTTCTGAGCTTTCTGGAGGCCTGAGCACCCCAGGATACAGTGGCAGGACATCTGTGTCTAAGACACACTGGCAGGTCCCAGGGATGTGACAAGCTATTCTTTTTGTCTGTGACTTGTTTCCTACTTAGAAAAGCAAATGTGGGCGGTGCCTGTGGCTCACTGAGTAGGGCGCTGGCCCCAAATACCGAAGGTGGCGGTTTCAAACCCGGCCTTGGCCGAACTGCAAAAACAGAAAAATAGCCAGGCATTGTGGCAGGTACCTGTAGTCCCAGCTACTTGGGAGGCTGTGGCAAGAGAATCGCCTAAGCCCAGGAGTTAGTTGGAGGTTGCTGTGAGCTGTGTGATGTCACGGCACTCTACCGAGGGCAATAAAGTAAGACTCTGTCTCTACAGAAAAAGAAAAGAAAAGCAAATGCACTCACAAGTGAGAGATAGAGGCTCTGTCACCCTAAAGCCTCTGGGCAGCAGGTCTGTGGCTGTGCTGAGGCCCCGCCCTTCTTGGCCAGGTCCAGCAGTGTGTCTGCAGAGGAGCCCACTAGCCATCGGGGCGGGGGCTCCGGCGGCTACCTGGAGCACGTGTTCCGGCATGCAGCTAGAGAACTCTTTGGAATCCACGTGGCTGAAGTCACCTATAGACCCCTTAGGTCAGTGGATGGGCCAGAGTCATCCATCCAGATGGGTCAGGGCAGGGGAGCCACAAGACCAGGGCTTGGGAGCACACCCTGGGGGCTGAGCACAGAGGGCCCTCTTCACTGGCTTGGTAGTGTGAATGGTCAAAGCACCCAAGCCTGAGTCTGCATCTGCCTAGTGAAGAAGAGAGAGTGACCCTGAGCCCAAAAGGCCATTGCAGGCAAGGGTGGGTGAGGTGCCTGGCACAAGGGGCACACTGTGAGGCTACATCCCGAGAGGGAAGGCTGGGGTGTGTAGTCACCCTTGGGAAGGAAGGATTCCCATTTTATAGATAGTTTCCTCAGGGAAACTGAGGCTGGAAGCAAGAGCCCCTGGTGGACTGGAGGAATTGAGTTTTTTGCCCTCGCCTCTCCTCCCCCCACCCTTCTCCCCATGAGAGATTGAGGGCTCAAGTGGAGAGGACACAGGTATCTGGGTTTCCCCTCTGGTGGGCAGCAACCTATGAGTGTGCTGAGTAGTCAGTCTGTGCCCCACAGGAACAAGGACTTCCAGGAGGTGACCCTCGAGCAGGGGGGTCAGGTGCTGCTGCGCTTTGCTGCGGTGTATGGCTTTCGCAACATCCAGAATCTGGTGCAGAAGCTTAAGCGGGGGCGTTGCCCCTACCACTACGTGGAGGTCATGGCCTGCCCTGCAGGTAGTGTCTCCACAAGCTTGGGGCCACAGGGGGCCCCTCCTGGGACGAGGCTTGCAGGCAGCCTCTGCCTGGTGGGAGGGGGAAGAAGTGGACATCACAGGGCCCTGCCCTCCCTGCACCCAAGCAGCTGGAGGCATGGGTGGGCATGTGCTGTGACTATGCATCCTGTCATCCTGCCACAGGCTGCCTGAACGGTGGAGGCCAACTTAAGGCCCTGGACTCACCCAGTAGGGAGCTGCTCCAGCATGTCGAAAGGCTGTACAACATGGTCAGGATGGAGGCGCCTGAGGATGTGCCTGGGGTCTGGGAGCTGTATGAGCAATGGCTGCAGGGCGAGGCCTCGGAGCGAGCCGTCCACCTGCTGCACACACAGTACCACGCTGTGGAGAAAGCCAGCTCTGGCCTCAGCATCCGGTGGTAGGAGGCCTTGAGGGTCCTCAGAGCTTCATCTGCAGTTCCAGGACTCCTAGGAAGATTCATGGGGTGCCTAGTAGCAAAGTCACTGCTGTGACCCCAGAGCTGTTCCCCCAAATTTGGAGTGAGCTGTAGGATGTGCTGGACCACATGGGGGTGGGAAGCTGGCTGTACCCAGAGGTTGCTACCAGCACCAGTCCAACTCCTCTAGGGCTCCCTGCAGGATCTGCTAGTGTGGAGTGGGGTGACCAAGGAGGCTAAAGGTTCCGTGAGGTTCCAGAACCTCTTCCAGCAGCCCAGGGCCAAGTCCCACAGCACTGCCCCTGACTTCTGGCTTGTGGTGACCCAGGTGTGTAGAGCCCTAGCCAGCTCTGGGCATCTGAGGCAGAGCAGAGTGGGTTCCTTGTGCCTGACTTCTAGAGTCACCCCCAAAGCTGCAGTACAGAGGATGGGAAACGGGGCTGGGCCTACTGAGGTAACCTTGCACAGGAATTGCCTAACGGGAAGGGATGCTCAGTTCCCCCAAACCAGGTGTAACTGCTATAAAGCTGTGGCCCAGGGCGAGCTGTGTTTGAGGCAGCAGGGGTCAGCTGTCGCCAGGTTTTCCTGCTGAGTCTGCCCCTGGCTGGGTTCCCATCAGGCCTGTCTTCCACAGAGCTCCATCTCTAATAAAGGGACCCCTCCTCAGACATACGGAGCACCTGTGAACACAGCTGTCTCTGAGCGTCACCAGCATGGAGAAAGGCTTTCTAACCTTTATTCACAGCTCACCATGGGACTACTTCCTGGACCCCCGGGCCTCACGACCCACATGGGTCCCCTGCATAGAGGCCCTGCTTGTCCACTCCTGAAGTGCCAGAGGCAAAGCCCCTGCATGCTGGCCCTCAAGGCTGAGCTGCCAACTGGTCAGGGCCTTAGAGGAATGTTCCAGAGGCAGCCCTCTCAGAGGTCCAGTCAGCTGTGGGTTACAGGAGGGATGTAGATGACATTGGCCCCCTAAGGCTCCATATGTGGCTCAGTTCTGCTGGGCCGTGCGTAAGAGTCCCCACTGCAGCTCAAGGAGACCCCATGCCTGGAGCCATCTTGCCTGCAAACCTTTGCACTGGCTCATCTCTGCAGGGGAGTAGGTGAAGTGGGGGATCACTGCCCATGCCGAGGAACATGGAGCCTCGGACGGAGAGCACCTAGTGAGTTGCTTTCCCCAGTATCCGGGACACTCAGCCCAATTTTAAATGATTCCCAAACACCATCCTGAGTATACAAATGACTGCCAAGGAGGCCTTAGGGAGGTGCTAGGAGAGGGCACAGGTCCCACCCCAGGAAGGCCCAGGGACAATAGCCATACTCACGCCACCCTGAGGAAAGGGTTGTAGAGCAGCTCCTTGCCCAGAATGGATGGTACCACGGGCACATCATCTTCATCCCTTTTCTGGAAGACCACAGACCTTTGTCACAACTAGGCCTTGTCTGAGCCCCAAGCAGCTTGGCTCTGGTCAGTGGAGGCCAGTCATGGCTAGCACCCCTCCTGGGTCCTGACGGTGAAACCCCAGGAAGACGCCTGTCCTCCCCCACCCTCACCACTGAGAAGGGGAACCATGGGTGTACCTTGGCCCAGCACAGCTTGGCTCTCGCATGGTCATTGCAGGGCTCCACTTTCTGTGCAAACTCTAGGTTGCTCAGTGTGTGCTCATGGCCACAGAATACCTTCGGGAGGAGGCATGTGCTCAGTGTGTGCAGTACAGCCCAGGCAGGGATGTGGGAGGTACCCACACCAGCTCTAGCCCCTGTCCCGGTCCACCCCAACTGTCCACTCACCCTGCACCCTCAGTGCAGGACAGGTGCAGAGTGCACTGCATGCAAAGCAGGAGCTGGACCTTCACCGTCTTAGAGGGCAGGGTGCCCAGGGCCTCAGCCAGGCTCTGGTACATCTGCAGCCACCGACAATGCATCCCCTGGAAGAGGAGAGTTGGTCAGAGACGATGAGGTGGGTCCAGAGGGAGACAGGGTGGGCGAGCTCTGGACTGTGGTTACCTGAGAAAAGAGCAGGTGGTCCAGGCATTCTTCCTCCAACAGGAAGTAGCTCATGTGGCCAGAGATGTGACCAGGCGAGGAGGCAGCGCACGTGGATGGCCCCAAACTGTGGAGGGACAGGCAACTGACCTGACCCTTCCAGGGGTGCCCACTCATGCACCAGCCTGCGTGTCAGTGCGCAGATGCGCTCATCAACGCCCATCACCTCCAGACACGGCCGCAGCCGCGCCAGCTCCGTGTTCCCTGAAGATGGGCGGGAGCAGAGTCACATCTGGGTGGGGTGGGAATGGCGTCCTCGAGCCTTGGCATCGCGCATGCGCTTACCAGTGGTGGTGGGTGGTCAACACGGTAGTCAGAGACACCCCTTCCCGGCCCACGATCTCTAGCAGCAGAAAGGGACAGGGAGTTATGACACAGACGGTCTGGGTGGCCATCCGCCCCACACCAGGATCCCCCAGGCAGGCCTGGACAGAGCCCGTGGTGGGAAGCAGGGATTCAGCCGACAACTACTGAGCACTCGGCGCATGCAGAGACAGTATGCTCCTGAGGATGGCGGCCCTCAGTTCAGGGAGTCCCAGGATAACTGAGGAGCCCTAAACGCCAATAATGACCAGAGATAAAAAATAGGGGACAAGCCTGGTCCTGCCAGGGTGATCGGGGGAGACTCGGAGGGCAGACAGTATGGTTGTGAACCAAGGCTGCCTAGGCCTGCCGTGGCGCTCCTGCCGCCCACAGTGTCCCTCACCCTCCTGGGTACAACTACATCCACTGCCGCTGCCTCCCGTGTGCGTTCGTCGATGATCAGGTACATGCAGTTGTCCTCAAGCACCGGGATGACTTTGACCTTCATGGTCGCATAACTCGGCCGCCCGTGCCTCTTCCAAAAGGGGTCCCCATACTACTGAACCCCTTCTTCGGGGCCAACACTCCGCTCTCCACACCCTAGGACAGGCTATGCGAGGAAGGGTCAGTTCCCCCCCACACTGAGGGCCCGAAGAGCTTGCTCCCTGCTCTGGAAACTTCTCGGACCACCGGGTGGAATTCCACGCCCTAGGCCTGACCAGGCCGCGGGTGCTCGGCCGGGCCCTCGCTAGAGTCCCGCCCCTCCCGCAGCCTAGCTGCAGCGCTGTCCACCCATCTGGCCTGGCCCCCCGAAGCCCACACCCGGGACTCTGAGCTTTCTCCCCAGACCTGCCTGCCCCTCTAGCTCCGCCCCCCGCTGAAGCCCCACCCCAGCCAGGCCCAGCTCCGGCGCCATTCACCGGCACTGCTGCGCCAACCGCCTGAAGTACGCACGGGCGGAGGCGGGCCTTGCGCCGCGGGTCATTGGGCCTACTCTGCGCGCGGCCCCAGACCCAGGCGCCACCAACGGCCCCGCCCGCCGACGCGCCCCGCCCCTCCCTTCCAGAACCTGTGCGAAGCTGCACCTGACGCGTGGCCCAGGGAGCGCGCGTGCGCGTGCCGGATGGGGGGCTGCGCTCACATTCGACCCCGCAGCGCCAGGAGCTGAGGCACCTCCTCTGGGAAGCCCTCCTAGGGTCCGGATGACCTAGTCGTGTTTTTATCCCACGTGCCCTCATGGGGCCTCTGCACCCACCCTTCTCAGGCTGCGGGTGGGACGACCTGTCTAGTCTGCTCACCTGCCAGTCTCGGGCCTCAAAAAGCGCCAGGAGGAACATAGAAGGCGTCAAATAGGTGTGCCAATCTACACAGGGCACTCTGCGTAGGACAACAGTGACAGCAGCTGCAGCTCCATTCGCATGTGCTGTCCCATCCCACCCCAGGCTGGCACTGTGACGTGGCTCCATCTGCTCCAGGATTAATGTAGGGGGTGCGCTGTGCATTCCCAGACGAAGAGACAGGGCAGGGGAAAGATGGGCCGCCATACGTAGAAAGAGATAAGAGAGCTTCCCCCCACCTCCACAGCCACTGTACTGCCCTACCCATGTGGGTGAGGTCCTGGGAGTCTCCTGGGATCCACAGAGGCCTTGGCAACAACGCAAACCACCAGGGCTTGTCACAGCAACAGCCACCAGGGAGTCTGGGATTCCTTTTGCTATGGAGCATGCAGCGTCCACAGCCCCTAGGCCAGGGGTTCCTCATCAGGCCATTAAGAATGTGAGTTTCCCAGGGTGCTGCTGCTCCTGTCAGTGGAGTCAGGGGTCTTCCCTGTCCCCAGAGGCCAGGAGGGGTGCAGGCCCCTGCATCATAGGTCTTACCCTGGCCAGGGGAGGAGCCCAATAGGCTGGTGGAGGGATTGTGACTCCATGGGCGTGGGGCCACAGTCCAGGCCTGGGACCCACCTGGGGCATCTCCAGGTTGTGCTCCAACCTGAGAACTGGCAGCAAGGAGTTCCTGGGATCCCCCCAGCATGGAGCACCAGCCTTGAGACAGAGCTTCTGTCAGATCTTGAGCTGAGTGAGCAGCAGCGGCTGCAGGTGAGTGTGGGTTCCCAGTATGCTGAGGGGCTCTAGGACATCACCCACAGACATCTCCTCTTACCCTGGCCACCCACAGATCTCCAAAGAGCTGGTTGACATTCAGATCACAACCCATCGCCTGCGAGAACAGCACGAGGCTGAAATCTTCCAGCTGAAGAGTGAGGTGAGCAGTCACATGGGCCCACCTCTGTGCATGGGGGGCAGAGGGGTGCACAGCTAGGACATGTGCTGTACATGAAAGTGTACACACCCTTAGCTTTCGTGTTTCAGCCCCACGTGCCTGCCCCACGTGTGCTGGCAGACAAGTGCACCTACTCATGCTGGTTGTCCCACAGGTCCTTTGCCTGGAAAACCGGGTGCTAGAACTAGAGCTGCATGGAGATTATGCCAGGCAGGGGCATGCACCCCCAGCAGAGGCTGACCTAGGGCACCACCAAGCACCAGCCCAAGACCTCGAGCGCAAAGCCCAGAGCCCTAGATGTCCCAACCACCACAGATTCCAGGTCACCATGCGCACATGGAGGGCATGGCTAGGTGGGGCCAGTGATGCACAGAGATTGGGACCCACTCCTCCAGCCCTCAGCCCTCCCTTTTTTACCCCTGAGAACAAGCAGCAGAAGCTGAGGACAGTGTGAGCATATAGCCCCCTAACCCAGGATGAGGATGGGGCAGCATGGAGGACCCAGAGCTTGAGGTCTCATCCAGTCAGCCCTGCACAGCACCCAATCCATTTCTCCCCCCAGTTTCAGAGAAACAAGGAGCAGCTGCAGGGAGAAGTGGATTGGGCGCTGGAGCATCACAAGGCCCGGCAGCAGGTGCTGGAGTCACGCGTGTGAGTAATGGCCTCACCTGCAGCGTGGAGGGCCCAAAAGGATGTAGTGCGTGGAGTAGCTGTTCCCAAGAGGCAGGGGGAATCCTTCCCATGGATTTGGCTAAGCCACACCCCCATATCTGCAGGGCAGCCCTGAGCAGGCAGCTGCAGGAAGCCCAAGATGAGGCCAGGGCAGCTGGACAGAGACTGGCCGCACAGGCTGTGGTGAGGCCCTACCCTACCCACTTCAAGATCTGGCATCTGGCAAGCAGGGAAACAAACTCAGTAAAGGTCCACTCAGAACATAGATTGAGGGCCTCCTCTGCCCCAGGTGCTGTCTACCTGCCAGGGCCAGCTTCGCCAAGCTGAGGCTGAGAACTCTCGGCTGCAGCTGCAGCTCAAACAACTGAACAAGGAGTACGCCTTCCGGCTGCAGCACTGTGCTAGAAAGGCAGTGGTGAGCACTGGTGGGGTGGCCTGTGGTGGGTGGGCAGGAGGCCTGGCCTCGTTTGCTGGACAGCTTTGGAGGGACTCCATGGGCCTGGATGCCTCATTGCCTGCCCTGCTCAGGTGGGGTTGGGGGTCAAAGGGTGGTTCAGAATGTATGGGGGATGTGCCGAAACAAGGACTGCCCTGCCCAACCCCCTGCCAGCCCTTCTCCTGCCCTGGTCCTGCTCTGCTCAGACCAGGCCCCACCCAGCCCTGTCCCCACACCACCCGTTCTAGGAGTATGCCAATGGTGCAGGCCAGGCACCTGTACTCACAGCCCTTCAGACATTCCTGGAGGCCACTCTGGAGGACATTAGGGCAGCACACCACAGTCGTGAGCAACAGCTGGCCCGGGCTGCTCGCAGCTACCGTAAGCAGCTAGCAGATCTGAACCACAGGCAAGAGGAACTGCTGGCCTTCCACAGGTGGGCCTTGCCTTGAAGTGGGCTCCTGGGGTAGGGTGACCCTATGTAACCCAGATACGGCATAGTGGGCAGCAGAATCAGTCCCACACTCTGTGAACTCTGACAGGACCAGCCACCTGTGGGAGGGTTTGATGGAGTTGGATATGCACCTCCAGAACCTCCAGGCACAAGTACCCCCTCCCTGTTGCCCCACACTGGCCTAGGGTCTGGCACAGAACCCCTGAACTAACTCCAGGCCTGTCCTAAGCTCACCAAAGCCCCAACCGAGGGCATCTGCCCTATTCAAACCACTGAGGAATCCCCAACACTGTTTATAGCACACAGGGTGGGATAGAAGTGGGGACAAACCTCTGGGGACGTCAGCACCACGAGTGCCCTCACCTAGGTGTGAGGGAGACCTGAGGGTAGGCAGAGGGCAGAATGGCTCCAAGCCCCGAAGGGGTTGAACATCTTTCATTTCTTACACCAACCTGGTTGTGGGGCAGAAGTCTGGGCACAGCAGTGAATACAATGGCCTGTCCTGGACTCAGTTCTCTCATTTGGGGGACACCAATAATTGCAGAAAGGTGAAGTGGGTGCCATGCCAAATACCTGCTGGGTGAAGGGCATCTGCCAGGAGTGGGACTGTCCTTGAATGGGAGGGTCAAAGAGCACCTGCCCAAGCAAGGGACACTTCTACTGACACCTGGGGCTCCTAGGATGACAACTGGGTAGAAGCGGGCTGCCTGGTGACCTGCTGGTCCTGGGCCTACATGTTCCCAATTATACAATGCGTAGGACTCCTGAAGGAGCACTTCCATGTTTGGGGAAACACCCTGGAGGGTGGTTAGCACCCTTTGGCAGTGGGATCTGAGATGGCTTTCTGACTTAACTCTCTAAGCAGCCAGTGGGCCCTCTGGGCCTGGGCTGCCCTGCCCCCATTCACCAATGGCTTCAAGGCCTAGGCATGGCCCATAATGGCATGGTTGGCCCATGATGTCCCAAATTCACTCCCAGCAGATACTACCTAGAGGTTCTAGGAACCTTGACTCAAGGTCAGCTCCTTGACTGACATGCTGGCCTCAAAACCATCTCTCCTCCTGCTTAACAGGGGCCTGGATGCTGCATCCTGGGCCCAGATCCACCAGAAACTCCAGAACTTCTCCCTTGGCACTCAGGTAGGCCTCCCTGGGCCCACCCACACTCTGCCCTGACTGTGACTTACACACACACCCTCCCCATGCTAGGCAGAGCTGGAGCAGGAGAGAGCACAGTTGCTGGTTCGGGCCACAGTAGCTGAGAAGCAACTTTCTGAGCTACAGGAGTATGTGGACCAGCATCTGGGCAGGTAGGCTCTTGGGAAGTGAGCTGGGTGTGTCCTGAAAGCCCAGGTGTAGTTGAGAAGGAAGACAATGGCCATCCCAGACACCAGAGGCAGACCTGTCCATAGCCAGGAAGGTGATTTAAGCCTGGTCTCTCCAAGCAGATACAAACAGGAAATCCTGAGGCTGAGGAAGCTGGCGGTGCAAAGGACCCCTGGACAGTTGGGGCCATGCCCCCAGCCAAACCCCAACATCTGAAGACAAGCAGCCACTAGCTGGTCCTCCAGTGAGCACAGAGCAGACTCCTTTGCAGCCCACATGGAGCCCTCCCACCCAACCCTCTGCAAAACAAGGATCAGTAGAATCCAGAGTCTTTATTGTGTCTGGAATTAGCCAGCCTGAGAAACAGGGGCCCCAGGAACCAAGATGGAACCAGGTCCTGGACCAGCCTTAATGGGCATCCCCCAGGAGGAGATGGCTTCCCCAGTCAGCTCACTACCACAGATGTCATAGGCCCAGACTCTGTTCACACCCTCGCCCACCACAGCCACAGGCTTCCAGGTGGGGAGGGGAAAGCGCCCAGAGACCACCCGGGCACCTGGGGGCAGCTCTGCCTGCAGCTTGTCCTCCAGCAGTGGGAGCTGTGGGAGAGAACAGTAGAGAGGAGGGGGCCACGGACAGGCAGAAAACTGCTGCCTACACCTAGCCTTTCCAGCCAGGCACCCATGCTGGGCTGCCCCCCAGGCCTCAGAAGCAAACACACTGAGAAGGAGCCTAGTCCCAGTGGGGCTAGCAAACCCCAGACATACCACGCTGGGGGCCAGGAACACAGACACGTTGTGGCAGTCCCTCAGGCTCACCTGTGGGGAGAGGAGGTCACCCCAGCAGGAGAAGTCTGGTGGGTATGGAGTCACTGTAGCTTCAGAGTCCCAGGCCCAGCCCACCCGGGGGTCAAGGGGACCTGGGGCTGTCAGCCAGAACCGAAGTGTGGAAATCAGGTGTGGAATCTGTGAGGGTCCAGGACTCCCCAGGTTACCTTCCAGAAGTCCTCACGGCGATAGCAGAGACTGGCCACACAGCCGGCCCTCCAGGCGTGCAGCCGCGCCAGCGCCACCAGCCACGGGTTCAGCTCATAGCCCACAGCCGGGCGGAGGCCACACTTGTGGGCCGCCAGGACCTGTGGACACCAGGAACATGCAGGACAAGAATGTGGGGGAGAATACGCACAGGAAGGGACTGCGAGGAACACACACACACACGCGGGCGCCTTACGACCCTGCCGTCGCCGGAGCCCAGGTCCACCATTTTTCCAGAGCGGCCTCGCAGCAGCGACAACACATGCTCGACCTGCCGCGCGCTGGCACCAACGTAGGGCACCTGGACAAGGAAGTGGGTGGCAGGGAAGGCTGGAGTCCGCTGGCCACTCCCGCCCCTCCTGAATCAGCCAGGCAAGGGCGGGACTCACCTCCTCGGCTTCTTTTCCTGGCCAACTTTCCTGCCACAGACGGGGAAGGTACCAACCCCCGCCCAGGACTTGAGTGGCAGCCCCGCCCCCTCCATACGCACAGCCCCGGCCTGGACCTGCGGCCTCTGCACGCCCGCTGCGCACCTGCAGCCGCAGCGGCACGCGGCGGAAACCCGGCTGCAGCAGCAGCGCCCAGGTCACGTAGGCCACCAGGCCCGAGCCTGCCGCCAGCTGCAGCAGCTCGAGCGCTCCCAGCCGCCGCTCGCGCAGCTCCGTCAGCGCCTCGGCCGGGTCATCCTGTTCCATGGCTGCAGGACACGCGGCTCGCGGTCTGCAGCCCTAGCGTCTGAGACCCCCACGCCCTGGCCCGCCGTCAGGGGCGTGCCGTAGCCGACCTGCCCGGTGCCTACCGCAGGCCGCGGCTGGACGCCGGAAGTGGCCGTGCGTCGCGCGTTCGACTCCGCCTGGGCTCCCCTCCCGCAGGTTCCGTGTGAGCGACGACCCCGGCAGGCTCCAGGCTCTACCCCACCTTTTCCTGCCTGAAGCCTGCGGACGGTCGGCTCCGTCGGCCTACTCTGTGGACGGACGGTTATTTGGGGCCTGTTCTGGGCTCTAGAGACCCCTGGGAGGGGACGGACGGGCTCTGCCACCGTGGAACGCACATCCTAGTTCTGGGAGACGCTTTGCCTGACAGTCTCACGGGCTAGACGTGAGGGAATCCCAGCCGCGAGTTGAAGGTCTGGCAGTGGGTGGGAGGGACGTTGCCCAGAGATTATGGGTCCTGTTGAGGCTGGAGGGCTTCCTGGTGCTAGAACCAGCTGGAAGCTTGTGCGGTGTGTCTAGAGCCCGGGGAGCTGGGGACCAAGCTCGGAAGGAAAGGTACTCACTAGGAGTGGGACAGCGTCCAGGCCCCGGGTCACAGCCAGCCCCCGTGACTCCGCCTCGGGGAAGCCGGTGGGGGCTCCACTGACCCGGGCGCCAGGAAAGCCAGCCAAATCCTGGGAGAACACCCTTCCGGCTCCCTCCCGCAGCTGAAGAGGATTAGCCCGGTGGGCGGGAAATGAATGAAGCTCTGGGGTCCGAAGGAAAGGACCAGGGAGAAGGAATTGGCAAAGGGAGATATAGCAGGCGGCCTCGACAGATGCTGGCACTAAGGAGTGTGGGAGGGGAGACGGATGTGACAGGTGTGGGGGCAGAAGACAGAACCCCAGGAACCAGAGAAATCACCTTTTTTCTCCAGAAAACAAAAAAAGATTGGGGAGTTCCTGGAGGTGACATTGTGAAATCTGGGGGTTGGGGAGGTAAGTGGAGGGACAGACCTTGGGTTAAGCGGCTGGGCCACATTCACTGCCTGGTGAATGCCAGGGACTTGCCTATGCACATGTCCTGGTCTGGCTCCTTCACAGCCACCATGGCCCTGGTGAGGAGCCCCGACAACAGGTATGGAAGCTTCTTCCATAGAATAGGTATGCCCAAGACCACTACCCTGTCCCTATTCGCAGAGTGTCTCAAGTGCCACCCACCTAACCAGCCCTGAAAGAAAGAAATTCCTGGGTGGCAAGAACGTCCTTTGCACTGGGGAGGGGGCAGCCAGGTTCACCCAGATCGGAATGTCCTATCTTCTGGGGGGTCTGTGACTGGGCCCTCCCAGGAAAGAGAGGCTGTGAACTGAGCTGTAGCCAGAGGTGCTTACGCAGCACCCATTCCTGTCAGTGGCTCCCTGCATCATTCCCTCCCAGTGCCTACAGCCACACCTGGCGCCTATAAGGCACTCACAAAAAGCTTGTTCAATGAATGAATCCACCTAACAGACCTGCTAGCATGCACACCCCACTCTTCTCTCTTACATTCACACCACACACTCTGCTTCTCAGCTTCTGGGCACTCAGCAGCCAGGTGCATACCTGCGTCAGTCAGCACACACCTGGAGCTATGTCTGATTAACAAGGGCCCTCTGGCCAGCTCCTGTAACTCCAGTCCATGTGCTCACCCACATATGTTCTCTGTCTCCCCGCCCACTTTGGCTACTAGTCCCCAGTGCAGGCATGAAGCCCCGACCCAACCCCCAGAGACCCATCCTGGAGCACCTGTGGCCCTGCATGCCACAACCACTTCTGTCTTTCTGTGTCCTGTGAGAATGCTGGTTGCAAAACCAGCACTTTGCCAGGGAGAGTTTGTGTGTGAGAGGTCTAGTGCTTCCTGGGGCAGGTGAGTGGAGGCCAGGATGCACCCAGGGTATCTGCCCAGCATGTTTCTGAACAGGTGTACCAAGAGGCAGTCCCTAGCCACCAGGGGAGGGGCTGTAGGCAGCTGGGTGGTGCTACAGGTAAGGGTGCTATTCCGCCCTGGTGGGGAAACTTCTCAAGGAAGGAGAGGAGGCAGCCAGAGAACACACCAGCTTCCTCTTCCTCTAGTCTGTGGAGGTTGGGGCAGGGCACACAGTCCAGGGAGTGTTCCAAGTATTACTGGTCCCCTGGTCCAGTGTGGATGAGGAGGAGGAAAGGGCAACCATCTGAGCTCTGAGCACTCCATGGTTGGGAGTTTAGAGGAATTAGAGGAAGCAGCAGGGACCCTGCAGAGGGGCAGGTGGAGGAAACCTGGCAGCGCCTGCTATCCAGGGGAACTACAACTACTCCCCACGAGTACTTCTGCCATCCCCTACAAGAGGCAAGTGGTCTGCATACCCCCACGTGTCTGCAGCAGTAAGACAAGTCACCCATGGAAGTTCCAGGACAGCACTGGAGGTGACCCACCATGTGTGCTCCCAGGGTTAGGTGCCTATGTTGGCTGAATCTGGAGGAAGGACCTTGTTTGTGGGCCCTACACAGACTGTCACTTTTCCGGACTCAGCTTCTTGGCAAAGAAGAGGGCTTCATCTGGTCTGGGCCTGGGCAGGGCCTCCGCCCTCTGCCCTCTGCCCTCCATCCCACCCCTGAACCTTTCCCCAGTGAGGGCAGACAAGCAAGGATGGAAAAGCAGCACTGGCACTCACTTGGCCCAGGGGCCCCCTAATATTTGAGCTCTGGCTGTCTCTTTCCCAGGAGCTGAGGGGCTGGGGTGAGAGGAATCAGATCATCTGGGGCAACCTTGCACACTCCCACCCCCACCCCCACCCAAGGCTTTCAGCCTTCAGGCCTCTAGTTTTGTCTGTAACAAACCTCACTGGCCCTTTATGTGGCAGAGATGCCGCCAAGGAGAAAGGCAGAAGGCGGAGACTGCAACAATGGGGCCAGTGGCGGGAACAGTCCTTAGAGGCCCCATTGTGCACCCTGCCCACTGGAAATGGGCACTAAGCAGGACCCCACAGAGGAGACCCCACACCCTGTGGGCTCCTCACCATGTCTGGATGCTCAGCACGTTGGAGAGGCCTGCGGACAGAGGGGCCCATTCTTTCCCCAGGGCAGGACGGGGCCCAGGATGACTACTGTCAGGACAGCGAGGGAAGTTGGCACCCTGCCAAATTACAGCCCCTTCACTCACAGGCCTGGCACAGAGCTAGCAGAGGTGTCTGCCTGCCCACACCCCACCCACCTCAGCCTTAGGGATTATGGCCCCCTTTCCACCCCTGCTGGGGCCCCAGCACTTTGACATTAGGGGCACATGGGAGCCAGTGATTAAGCCAAGGACAGCAGGTAAGTTCCAGGCAGAATGGAGTAGGCCAGGGCAGCGGGACCAAAGCTCTTGGGGGTTCCCCTGCATGTTCCCCAATGCAGCTGAGCCCCTAGCGGGATCTAGGTGTAGCTCCTCCTCAAACCTGCTCTCCCACCCACTAGCTGAAACAAGGAACTGTCCCAGCCCCCCCCCGCCCAGCCTCAGTCTACCCTGTGAAGCTGGAATTGGAGCAGTCCTCACAGCTGAGAGAAGACAGTGCACTGAGGCAGGTCCAGGGCTGGGCTGGACAGAGAAGACCAGATCTGTGCCACTAAATGTAATCAAAGTTCTTATTCGATTATCCCCATCACCTCAGCAGTGGGTACTGTGATGCCCTCCCAACCTTCCCTCCCTCCCAGCACCCCACCCAGAGGAGGATCCAGCTGGTGGATAGTCCCAGGCCCCTCAGTGCAGCGCCACCTCACAGGGGTGGAGGTGGGCCGCATGGGCAGCTGCATAGGCACGGCTGAATTCCTGGAATCGGGGGGCACAGCCCAGCCAGGCCTCGCCAAAGTGGCTCCAGCCCATAAAGAGGAAGGTGCCTGGGCCAGGGTGGACACCACAGCGTAGTGGGGTGCGAATGGAAGTCTGCCCCTGGTCCCCAGAGCCCCCTGCCTGGAACAGTGGCAGTGTCTGGCGGAGGACACGGGAAGCCACCACAGTGATGATAGACTCCTGCAGCTCCATGTCGTGGGTGACCCCAAGGATGGTCCCATGAATTACTGTGGGGAGACACATTGGCCACTAATGGGCATGCAGGGGAGGACAGGCTCCAGGCTCCCCTCATGGTGGGGACACTCACCAAAGTCGCTGGTGCATGCAGCCTGGAGGAGCTCAGCATTGCTGCAGGGCCTGCAGCCACCTAGTATGCAGAAAAGTTGTGAGCACAGGAAAGCACTCTCACCCTCACCCTCCCTGAAGCAGGCAGAAGGGAGCTGGTCAGCAAGCAGACCTTCTGCTTAGGGCCTGGTAGTACCTGGGGGCACTAACCTAGGTCACCTGCATGCAGGGTGTGCCCTTGCAGGCATGAGGCCACACCATGCAAATGTGCAGACTAGGGCCTGGAGCTGTGCCTGGCAATCAGGTGTCCCAGTACACACTCTTGAACATCCATCTGGCGAATACAGCACTGGGAGATCATAGTGCTGGAAGACTCTATGTCTCCCAACATTGTCTCCTGGGCCTTAAGAATACCAGCCCACCTAGGGTGCCAGGAGATCAGGGAGGGGCTCTGTGGCCCCTGTCCTAAGGCCAGTGAGAACCCTTCCTCTGCAGGCTCAGAATCCAAGCTCCAGGACAGCAAAGAGCCCGGCCTGGTGCCCCATAGGGAGGAGGGGCAGCGTCTCCATGGCGACTGGGCTGCACATTGGACTTTTGTTGGTTGGGCTGGGGGAGGGGAGAGAGGTCACCACTGGGCCAGCTTTGGCCAGAGGCTTTGATTCTGCCCCCACCATCCCCTCTCCCCAGCCCTTCAGGAACCAGATGCCCAGAAGTGGACCCGCCTGGCCTCCCCTTGCCTCCATTCTGCTTCTGCCAACTCCTTCACTCAGATGCATCACCAGGAGGGAAGGAGTGGAGGGCCAGTCCATCCCTACCCACTTCAGACCTGTCCTAGCTGTGTGGGCTTTGACAAGCTCATTTGCTCCTTGGCCTCAGTTTGTCCTTCTGTGTAGTGGAGGCCGCAACACACCCCCGCGCCAAGCCTAGGTAGAGTCCCACTGCATGACTGCCACCCGGTCCCCATCCGGACATTACTCACCGTCCACACCAAGACCATGGGCCTGCGGAGGCAGCTCTGGACGCCCGTCTTCGCGCAATTCAAAGCGGAAGGCGGCCACCCGGCGGCTGATGTCCGAGTGCGGAGTGGCCTGCAGAAAGAGGGCCCGGCGCTCCCCGGGACCCCAGCGCACGCAGCGGCCTCCTGCCGGGCCTGGGCCCTCCGCCAGCATCAGCTCCAGGGAGCCGCGCGCCCGCTCCGCGAAGACCTGGGCGCCCGCGAAGGGCCGTGCAGGCCGCAGGCAGGCGATGCTGGGCCGCGCGCCGGGGTCGTGGCCGCCTAGGGTCAGGCGCAGTGCCCCGGCCGGGTACAGCCACTCGATCGCTCCTTCTGCACAGGCCAGGGCCAGCTGCCCCACGCTGCCGGGTTCCTGGGTCAGGCCGCTGGGGAAAGGACGGGCGGCGCTGAGGCAGGCGGCACGTGTTCCCTCCCGGTGCAGGCGCACCCCCTCCCCACAACCCCAAAAACTGCGTTCCGGTTGTGGAGGAAATTGAGGCCCAGCGTTCTCTGGACAGTACGCCCGCCATCCCATAGCGCGAAAGAGCACCGACCGCAGTGCTCCGTAAGAGTAGCGCTCAGCCCAGGCGGAGGGGTAGCGGGCGTGGGGTTCTTCACGGGCCATACCTGCCCCTCCAGCTGCAGCGGTCCCCCGAGTAGCCAGCGCGGGCGGCGGCCAGGAGGCCACAGCAGAGCGCGCAGAGCAGCGCTGGGGGCGGCATGGCGCGCAAGGGCTGGCCGGGCTGGCCCGGGTTTGGGGTCTCAATCAATGCCCCGGCGGGGACCGGGTCGGGGGCGGCGGCCGCCGGCCCCGCCGTCGCCCCCACCGCCCACGGCCACTCCGCCAGCCGTACAGCCCCGCGCCGGGCAGCCCTGGAGTGGGCGGGGGGCGGGGCGGGGCAGCACTGGGGCCAATGACGGAGCCGCCCGGAACTTTCCGCCAATGGCAGCGTCGCCGGCGGGGGCGGGTCTGCGGCCAGAATCCCGGCGCGCGGCGGAGGAGGGTCGTGCAGCCAGGCCGACGGGGAGGCGGCTCGGCCAGGATTCCCGGAACTTCGGAGCCCTGGATGAGGTTGAGGGTTAGTGGCCACTGGAATCTCGAGGGGAAGGCTGGCTCACCTAGGGTGGCAGTGCTACGTCCCCTGGTTGGGCAGCGGCGGCTGGTGCTTTCTAGGAGCGGGAGTTGGGCTTCTTGTTCATATCCCTCCCAATGAGGTCCTGCTGAGCCCTCCCCCAGAGGCCGCCTCCCCAGAAAGCAGCTGGTACCCCAGGGAAGAGGGGTCATTACTCCAGTGCTGGGCTCTGGGCCAGACCTGGGGCTGTGTGTGGACTACCTTGGCGGGAGCAGCCTGGTCGAGGTTAGATCTTTCTGCAACATCCCTTTCTCAGACCCAAGCTGACTCCAGGCCGAAGTGGATGAGCCTGTGAAGGGTGCTTTGGAGCAGCCCCAGGCACCCTGGCAGGCCACGCTGATTGGATAGCCCAAACGTGAAACTGAGAGCTGAGCGGGTCTTCCCTGCAGCCGGCTGAGCTTGGCCCTGGGGGAAGGTGTGGGAAGAGGTGGCCAGATGGAGATGGGGAAGAGAAGGGGGCATCAGACAATCTTGGCCAAGGCCCTGGGGACGGAGCGCTTGACAAGCTGGTGAAACCCGAGAACATGGAGTCGGCAAGGGCACAGCTCAGGTCACAGAAGATTGAAGGCACAAACCAAGGGTCCTACCACTGAAGCTCTTTGGGCCACTGCTAGCTTTACTCTAGCAGGAACCAGGTTGTGGGTGTGACCACTCCAGGCTGTGTGCAGCATGTGGGTGACCTCTCCATTTCCCTCCCCTTCAGCCCTTCTGCTGCTTCTGGGCCTGAAGCTCATGGTGAACAGAGGAGGTCAGAGGCTGCAGTAATAGGAGCGGGTTGAATTCCATTGCCAGATCTAAGAGGGCTCACCTGGCCCTTTCCTCTGGGTAAGGTGGAGCTCAGAGCCAGGCATCACAATAACCAAAAGTGGAAACAGCCCAAGCACTGATGGTGGAGAGGTGGCTCATGCCTATAATCCCAGCACTCTGGTTGAGATGGGTGGATTACATGAGCTCAGGAGTTCAAGACCAGCTTGAGCAAGACTGAGACTCCATTTCTACTAAAAATAGAAAAATTAGTTGGGCATGGTGGTGAGCAGCTAGTTGGGAGGCTGAGGCAGGAGAATCACTTGAACCCAGGAATTTAATGTTGCTGTGAGCTATAATGCCACAGCAGTCTAGCCTGGGGCAACAAGAGTGAAACTCAAAAAAAAAAAAGCAACCAGATGTAGTTTGTCCATGCAAAGGATCATTATTTATTGTAAAAAGAAATGAAATTCTGGCTCAGCGCCTATAGCTCAGCAGCTATGGCGCCAGCCATATACAATGGAGCTGTCATGTTCGAATACAGCCTGGGCCCGCCAAACAACAATGACAACTACGACCAAAAAATAGCTGGGTGTTGTGGGAGGCACCTGTAGTCCCAGCTACTTGGGAGGCTGAGGCAAGAGAATCCCTTAAACCCAAGAGTTTTTGAGGTTGCTGTAAGCTGTGACATCACAGCACTCTACTCAGGGCAACAGCTTGAAACTCTGTCTCAAAAAAGAAGAAATTCAGACACATGCTATGATACTGATAAACCTTGGGGACATGATGCTAAGTGAAATAAGATAAGAAGTCACAAAAAGTTAAATGCTGCATGACCTCTTGTGCAGCCTGTGGGTATGACCTCTCTTACTTGAGGTCCCTGAAGTTGTCAAACTCCTAGAGGCCGAAAGAGTGAAATGTGTTTTCCAGGCCACAGGGGTGGGAGAATGGGGCATTAGGCTTTAATGGGTATAGTTAGCTTCTTTTTTTCTTTCTTTTGTTGCAATTTAACCGGGGCCAGGTTTGAACCTGCCACCTTGGCCTGTGGGACTAGCGCCCTACCCACTGAGCCACAGGCTCCGCCCTTTCTTTCTTTTTTTGAGACAGAATCTCACTCTGTTGCCCAGGGTAGAGTGCCGTGGCATCATAGCTCACAGTCACCTCACTCTTGGACTCAAGCAATCCTCTTGGCTCAGCCTCCAGAGTAGCTGGGACTACAGGTGCCCAGCACAACACCCAGCTAGCTTTCTTCTATTTTTAGTAGAGACTGGGTCTCACTCTTGCTCAGGCTGGTCTCAAACTCCTGAGCTCAAGCAATCCTCAGGCCTCAGTCTCCCAGAGTGCCTGGCCTAATAGGTATAGTTTCAATTTGAATGTACTTAACATTGCTGAACTGTGGACTTTAAAATGCTTAAAATAGTAATTTTTTTTTTTTTTTTTTTGCAGTTTTTGGCCAGGGCTGGTTTTGAACATATAGGGCCGGCGCCCTACTCCTTTGAGCCACAGGTGCTGCCCTAAAATAGTAAATTTTTTTTTTTTTTTTTTGAGACAGAGCCTCAAGCTATCACCCTGGACATCACAGCTCACAGCAACCTCCAATTCCTGGGCTCTCCTGCCTCCGCCTCCCAAGTAGCTGGGACTACAGGCGCCCGCCACAACGCCCGGCCATTTTTTGGTTGCAGCCGTCATTGTTGTTTGGCGGCCCGGGCTGGATTCGAACCCGCCAGCTCAGGTGTATGTGGCTGGCGCCTTACCCCGTTGAGCCACAGGCACTGAGCCAAAACTTTCTTAAATTATTTGAGTAAGAAACTATTACAAACAAAGAACTAAACACTTTTTGAACTAGTAAACATTTGATTAATCAAGAAAGAATCTGCTACTTAGAGAAATCTTAGTGACACCTGACACAGTGAATAGGTATTTAACATTCATGTCAGAGGCAGGGTGCGTCTGGTGGCCCGTGTCCTTTCTGTAGCCTCCAAAACAGCCAGGGGAGGGACAGAGCATGGAGGATCTCAATGAGAGATGTTTATGGGCTGGCCCTAGACATAATCCACACACTTGGGTCCATATTTTCTTGGCCAGAACTCATCTCTCTTCTCTCTGGATGCAGTGTGGTGTCTCTGTGTGCTTAGGAGGAAAGGATTTGGCGACATATAGGGCAGCACTCATCACACAAACTTGGACACGCCCCTTGACTGCCTTACACGGCCTCAGAACAGGCACGCGTGGTGATGGACTTCCAGCGAAGAGTCTTCCCAAAGTGTTGTGGCCTTATCTCTCGGACACCTCCTGGTCGTGACACTCTCAGTGAAGCCAGGGAGAACACTGCTTATTCTGGCATTGCATTGATCTTGTCATCAATAAAGTGCGTGTCTACAAAAAAAAAGGAACATTTGGAAGATAACATGCCGACAATTTTTACATTTTTATTTCATCAGAGACAGAATTGGGCAGGCAATACTGCATGTATGACTTGAGGTTACACCACTGAATGTCAAGTCTGTGGACTACAAATGTCAGAACCCGGCTCTGTTTGTGCACAGGCCACACAAGATCCCGAGAAACTGAAACAGCTGATGCATTTACAGGGCCAGCCTAGATCTGTTATTATTGGTGTCTGGACATGCAATAAAAGTGAGGAGGAATAAAAAGTAAGGCTAGTGGTAAATAGCTAATGTTTTCCCAGAAAGAAAAATAGGTCTTGGTGTGGTTGGTACTTGTGCTCTGTGTTCTAATGACATTCATAAATAGCCCTGAAAGACATGTCAGTATTTTATACAAAAAAATCAATAACTCCTGGCTGAGTGCATAGGGTTGCCATTACGCTTCATTAAAATGTATTTGAGGCTTTTCAACTTCAACTGGGGTTGCAAAGGACAAAGAGAGCCACTGGGAAGATGGTGATCAAAAAGAAAGCAAGGGGCTGGGTGCCTGTGGCTCAACTGGCTAAGGCGCCAGCCACGTACACCTGAGCTGGAGGGTTCGAATCCAGCCCGGGCCCGCCAAACAATGACGGCTACAAACAAACAAACAAACAAACAAACAAAATGGCCGGGCATTGTGGCGGGCGCCTGTAGTTCCAGCTACTTGGGAGGCGGAGGCAGGAGACTCGCTTGAGCCCAGGAATTGGAGGTTGCTGTGAGCTGTGATGCCACAACACTCTATCCAGGGTGACAGCTTGAGGCTCTGTCTCAAAAAAAAAAAAAAAAAAAAAGAAAGCAAGGAATAGGTGACAAAAAAGGTAAGAAAGGGCTGTGTATGTGCTGGGATGTGAGGTGCTAGGAGGGTCACCTGGGCAGAGGACAGGCAGGAGCAGCCAGGAGCAGGCTGGCCCAGCCTGTCCGATGTCGTCAAGGCTCTCTGACACAGTCCGGAGTAGTGGCCTGGGTGGCTGCTGAGACCAGGTGGCCCAAAGGCAGGACCTGCTTCCCAAGCCCCTACGTCCTCACCCTTCCTAGGGCTACAATGCTAAGGCCACTGTGCCCTGGTGCCTGGTGGGGGCCCCAGCTCAGCAGCCAGCCCTGTTGCCCTCTGTCTGCCAGTCTTTCTTCCTCTGCCCTTCCACAAAGCCCTGGGCTCTGGTCTTCAAGTCAGAGACATTGTTTCTTTTCTGGCCGCACCGGCAGCAGTCAGGAGGAGATGGAGCCTTGGAAACATTAGAAGACTGGAGAGAAAGACTCAGCCTCCTCACAGGAAGTTGAGAACGTTTGATTGCCTGCCTCCAGAGCTGTTGTGAAGAGTTAACACAACGATGCACGGAAAGCACTTAACACAGCGGCCGGCACAAGCAGGCGCTCACAGAAGGCTGACTGTTACCATTTTATATTATTTAACTGGTGGTCCCAGAGCTAACAGAGGAGAGAGTGTCTAAGAGGTGGTCTGGGCGATGGTGTATATTCAGCGCTGTGAGAAAAGCGGGGAGGAGGGTTGGGGAAATGACCCCCACACCACGTGGCCCTGGTGGGTGTGGGAGCCACATTTTTCTCTCCCTCAGAGACCAGCTCTGTGGAGAGAAGGTATGCCTTCCAGATGCTTCTCTTTCCTCTTACAAATATTTCCCAAGTAGGTCCTCATTTCAGGGCAGCTAGAGATGATTATCTTTCCTTACCAGAGGCCTGGAGGCCTTTTTTTGTAGCATCCGCTCAGAGGCCTAGTATTTTCCTATCACTGCACAGGTAAGCCAGTGGGATGCCTTTAGAGGTTTCAAAAAATAAAACTGGTACCCAAATCTGACCAGGCTCCCCAGGCTGGCTCTGTTGGCAACCCTCACTCCAGGCCAAGGGCGTACAGTCAGGAAAGTGATACTGGAATTTTAGGTTCTTTTAGGCCATTCGAAGAAGTTAGGATTTATTTACAGGAAAGAAGAATTACAAGTACAGGAAAAACCAAACCTCCAGGCTGAGAAAACCCAGGAGGAGAACAATTGCCCCTGAGCGCTCTGCTCAGCGGTTTATATAGTCTCAGGGAGTTGTTTTGCTGGACCTTCTTAGGGCGGGGGTCTTCGTCAGTTACAGCCAGCTATCCAATGAAGACCCAGCCCTGGAAACTGACATGACATTGACCAGTCAGATGTGCAGGAGGAGGAGACAGCAAGGCTCCATCCATGAAATGTACCAGCCAGAAGAGCACAAGGAGGAGACAGCAAGGCGCCAGCGTCTTCCGCACAGGTGTCCCGCCCTTCCAGCAAGCTGGTTCTTCCATCCGCCACAGCATCAGCACCGCCAGGGCCAAGGGGGCGGTTGTAGGGTCACCTTGTCCTACATCAAAAGCATGCTAGAACTTTAAACCACGGGTCCTAGGGTGGTCATAATTGAAAGACACACCACCAACAAAGAACAAACACTAAAACAGAGGAGGGTGGCCAGACCCTTCCTGTTACAAGATCGACCCCCTCTCCTAGGAAGAAGTACAGAGAAAAGCCTTGGTTGGTTGCCATCGCATCAAGCTGCCGTCCACCTGCCTTCTGAGAGGCACCCTTGGAGATACACTGGGAGGTACCCTGGCCAGAGTCTCTCAATTGGAACCTCTCTTCTGAGCAGACGGGACATCCAGAATGAAACAGAAGAAGACACACATCCTGTTAAGACACTCAGAGTTTATTAAAAGACAAAGCAGGCTCAGTGGGCTAAGACGCCAGGCTGGGCCCGCCAAACAACAATGACGGCTACAACCAAAAAATGCCCAGGCATGTGGCCGGTGCCTGTAGTCCCAGCTACTTGGGAGGCAGGGGTAGGAGACTCGCTTGAGCCCAGGAATTGGAGGTTGCTGTGAGCTGTGATGCCACAGCACTCTATCCAGGGTGACAGCTTGAGGCTCTGTCTCAAAAAAAGAAAAAGACAAAGCAAAGCTCTACAAAGGGAAAACAAAGCTCAACAGTACAGGGGTGGCAGGAGTGGCTCCTCTGGTACCAACGCTTTACTTCTTATATACTCCATAAATTACATTAATTTTTAGCTTCCATTACAACGTTCTTAATCTCTACTTCGCATCTTAATTACTTCTCCTAGGGCATGGTCAGTGCTAGTGCTATCTGACCTGTGGTTCAGCTGCTTGTCTCCATCCTTAGGTAAGTTCTTTCCTATGTTGAAATACCAATTTTCTTTGCTTGTCTGCTCTAAATCTTGTTCTGTTAATTTTTAAGCTATTTCTATCAGGGCTGCTTCCTTCAGTCATACCTTTACAAAAAGTCCAAACCCACTGAGAAACATACCTAAATAATGATGAAGTTTCATGAAGAGGGAAGGAAATGGGGTCTACTGACGTCATCCCAGGAAAGATAAGAAAAACCCGGAGTAACATCTCATACTCAAAGTTCCACTGCAGGGGTCGAGTCCCTGCCTCCCGCTCCCTCAAAGCTTCCCTGTCCCTGGCTGCACAAGCCTGGCCTCCCTCCAAACCCTCTCTACACCTCTTCTCATCTGCATCCTCCTAGAAAACCCTGCTCAAAGCTTCTGCCTCAGGCCACACCCAGAGAAGACAGACCTAGGAGAAATCACCCTGAGGCCATTTTCCTAGTCACGAGGTAAATATAAATCCATCTTTAATAGCTTTTCTATTACTCACAGTTGCTAAGATTTTTTTTCTTCTTTCTAGTATCAAGTAGTAAGTAGTGAAAGTTTCCTGGTTAGGAAAAGGAAATGTACTTCACTCTTCTTAACTTCTCAGCCTGGAGAAAACACTCTCCTGAAAGGTCTAAGCGAAATTTAGTTTTTACTTCACTTTCAGGCTAAATGTCTTCGGAAGGAAATACAAGGAAATTGCATTTCATGTGGGATATGTTTTCCTAAGGGCCCAATTTAATTATCTCGTAGAATTCAGAACTGATAATGGTGGGTATTCCTGTTTAACAGCTATAGTATGCTGAGAGGTGAGTCTCTCTGGGTCTCGGAGAGCCAGGCATCCTCTTCCCAAGGGTCTTATTATATTGAATGGCCTTGAGAGATACAGAGCATCTCCCTCTGAGGTCTGCTGCTCCAGGACAGGTGTAAATAAAGACTCCTCTCTGCATAATAAAAGGCCAGACACACTTATTGCTCATTATAAAATATGTGGTTCCACAGATCTGAGTTCTTTTCCTGTAATGCAACCCACGGTGGTACAAGTGTCACCTGGCATTCTGATCTGCATTGTCTGATATGTGGAGCTCTCTGAAATGGCACAAATGCTGCTAGTCTGGCTACTGTTACTGTTTTACATAGTAAATGATCCTTTATCTTGGACCCAGGAGTCTCCACCAGCATTTATAAAACTAGCATGCTAAGTTAAAAGGT
The DNA here is from genome assembly GCA_963573935.1 of Arctocebus calabarensis. Classification (NCBI taxonomy): domain Eukaryota; kingdom Metazoa; phylum Chordata; class Mammalia; order Primates; family Lorisidae; genus Arctocebus; species Arctocebus calabarensis. The sequence goes on along the minus strand of CAUYON010070273.1, from coordinate 17,202 downwards.
AATAGCTCAGATCCCTCCAGTTCTTGACCCAGGAGAAACCAGATTAAATACAGGTTGCCATTCACCAGGCTCCTAAGCATGGAAGTGCTAGGTTCAAGGTCTCACCCATACCTGAACTCAGAAGCAAGGTCTCTACTAGAGGTCAAATCAATGGTGAGCCAATACCAGACCTCAGTGTCTGACCTCTAAGTTGATACCAGAAACTTTGATGGAAGTAAACACTTGCCCTACTTATTCCATTTGGTACATTTTTCTTTTAAGAGAAATTCTGAGACTTAATAACATTTTCATTCTTTCCTTTTTGTTTTTTTGAGAAAACGTCTCATCCAGTTGCCCAGGCTGGAGTGCAGAGGCACCAATCATAGCTCACTGCAGCCTTGAAATCCTAGGCTCCAAGGATCCTCCTGTCTTGGCCGTCCAAGATATTGGGATTGCAGGCATGAGCCACCAGCCTAGCCTTAAAATTTTCTCTACCTGAAAGTAGCAACTTTCTCCATTGTTTGCAAATGAGTCAATATAGGGAAGATCTTCAGCTCAGAGTGAAGACAGAAAGGTGAGGAGAGAGTTGAACCTCTTGTGACTGGGAAAACCGAAGCCCTAAGACCTGGGACCTGCTGTCTAGGAAGTGCCGGAATGTTCTTCCTTCTAATGACTTTTCCGAGCATTTTCCATATGCACAGATTAGAAGTAGACAAATGCTGGGAAGATGTAAAACTTAAAAATTTTTTTTTAAGTTAGGCTAGTATGGTGGCTCAATCCTGTAATCGTAGCACTCTGGAAGGCCCAAAGAGGGAGGATTGCTTGAACTCAGGAGTTTGGAACCAGCCTGAGCAAGATCAAGACCCCATCTCTACAAAAAATTGAAAAAATTAATTGAGATGGGAGCCAGCAGCCTCATCATCCCCATAAGATGGATGCCACCTTCCACCGATGTGCACCAGGGGCTGTGTAGGATAAAAGATGAAAGAACAAAAGATGAGGATACCATAACTTTGAAATGACGACAGGCACCATTACTCTTAGATCCAGGGTCGAACAGAACAAGATAAGAACTAATGGCCGAGTGCTGTCATGATGAGAGTTAACAGGCTAAGTGCTGTGACAAATTGTTTTACTTATTCGCTAATTGGCAGATCTGCTTGATGTGTTGCCAGATCTTCTTTATGTGACCTTTATGTTACCTATCTGTTAATCCGTTAAATTGCAAGGTTCGCCTCTGGAAAAGGGGTCATCGTGACCCTGCGCTTGCTTTTTGCTTCTTTTGCCAACTTTTAGCCCACCTGTTTGTTTCTTTGCCAACTTTCAGACTATAACAACCCAACTTCAGCCCCCTCAATGCTCTCTCACTTAGTCTGCCTTAGACTTTGCTGAGACAGACCCTCAGTAAATAAAAGACTCCTTTTGAACTTCTGATTTGACTTGGCGGTCCTTATCATGCCCCATAACAAGCTGGCCCTCCGGGTGGGTGCACATTGTCCCAGCTACTTGGGAGGCTGAGGAAGGAGGATCACTTGACCTTGGAGTTTGAAGTCCCAATGAGCTATGATGATGCCTCTACACTCTTACAGGGACAAAAGAGTGAGACTTTGTCTCAAAAGAAAAGATACAATAAAATGAAATAGTAGACATGCTACTTGTAAAAATTTCAAACAATACAGAAGCTTTTCAAATACAACTCCTGAGTTCCCCACCCAACAGTTGGCTGGATATTTTATCAGACCTTTCTCTTTGGATATCTGGGCAAAGGGAAAAATTTGTCTATGAAGGAGAGGGTATTTCATGGTTCAAAAGGAAAGCCTTGGAGGGTGTCAGAGCACAGTTGTGGAGCAAAAGAACCTGGAATATGTTTAGGGTTCATACATAATAAGTGTAAACTTAAGCTGGGCACCATGGCACATGCTTATAATCCTAGCACTCTTGGGAGGCTGAGGCAGGGCATTCCTTGAGCTCAGGAGCTCTAGATCAATCGAGCAGGAGAAAGACCCCATCTCTACTAAAATAGAAAAATTAGCTGGGCATGGTAGGGTGCACCTGTAGTCCTAGGTGCTGGGGAGGAAGAGTCAGGAGGATTGCTTGAGCCCAAGAGTTTGAGGTTGCTATAAGCCAGGTTGATGCCATGGCATTTCAACCTGGGCAACAGAGTGAGACTCTGCCTTAGAAAAAGTAAAAAAGAAAAAGTTGACCAGCATAGTCTACAAGGGAGGTTACAGGTAACCAATACATGTAGAATTACTTCCTCAACGAGCAGAAATTAGAAAGTCTTTGGTGCTTAATAAGGAATCCTCCAGGCCATCAAAACAGAGATAAACATTTAAACTTAAAACCAAAGTATAACAAAAAGATCCAACTGCATCACAGATTTAAATGTAAAAACATAAAACCACCAAAACATATTTTAAAACCTATTTTGAAAATCTTACATAAAAATTGCATTTTTCAAGCATTTACACAAAACACAGATACCATGAAAGAAAAGGTGAAGCTGGTTAGTAGACGAACTTAACAATTTTATATGATCCCACTAAAAGTTTACCAGTTTTAAATGAAGTAAAAAGTTATATAAGAAATTGAAGATTGAAGTTGAAGATACATATAGAACATATCACAAAGCAGGACTAATTTCCTTGAGGTACAAGAACCTTAATGAAGAAATTTTTTAAAAACAAAAAAAAATTCTAACAGAAAAACAGGCAAAGTATATAAATGGATAATTCCAAGAAAAAGAATTGTAAATGGCCTTTGTACATAAGAAAAGCTATTTAAATAATAAAACCAGACAAATTCAGCCTTTTGAAATTGGGGATACAATCAGAAATATCCACCCGGAGAAATTCTAAAGAACAGATAATGTTTTATTCTACATCTGTGTGGTCCTTGTTTAATTCCTGATTTGACAAAACCATGTAGGAGAAACCATGGGCATTCTGAATAGTGACTAGATACTCAAAGATATTGAGAATTTATTATTAATTCTTTTTATGTTTCAAAATGATCTTGTGGTGGCTACAAATAAAAATCCTCATTATTAAGAGACATGTATTGAAATGGTTACAAACAAAATTATGTATTTGGAATTTTGTTCAAAATTATCAAAATTTTGGCAGAGGAGGAACTTGTAGATAGGTTTATAAATGAAAGAAGATTGTCCACATACTGATAATTATTGAAGGTAGGGAATGATTAAATATGCATTTATTATACTATTCTCTCTAGTTTTCTATGTTTAAAATTTTCCATAATAACAACTCTTAAAAGCCTTTGAAATTCTTTTCATAATTGGACAAAGGACTAATGGCCAGAATATGAAAATTCTATCAAGTAAATCAACATGAAAAGAGCAAACAACCCTATCAATCAACTGGCAAGTTACATGACCAGAACCTTTTCCCAAGAAGAGTGATGGATAGCCAACAATTTCATGAAAAAATGCTCATTGTCCTTAACCATCAGGGAAATGCGAATCAAAACCACTTTTAGATATCACCCAACAATGAGGATAGCCCACATAACAAGGTCCCAAAGTTGCAGATGCTGGCATAGGTGCAGAGAGGGCTACGCTTAAGCAATGCTGGTGGGATTGCAAACTAGTACAGGAAAAGAAGCATGGAGAATCCTCAAAAACTATAAAGTAGACCTCCCACTTGACCCCACAATCCCATTAGTAGATATCTACCCAGAAGAAAAGAAATCATTTTGCCATGAGGACATTTACACCCAAATGTTTATAGCAGCTTGATTTGCAATTACCAAGATGTGGAAACAACCCAAGTTCCCATGTAAACTGGGGTATATGTATACCATGGACCATTATTATCCAGCCATATAGAATGATGGAGACTTTACATCTTTGTAATTCCCTGCAAAAATTTAGAGAACATGTTCCTAAGTATCACAAGAATTGATAAACAAGCATCCAACCTACTCAATTATGAAACTAGTAGACAACAACCACACACTCACAGGAGAAAAAAACACAACTGAGTTCAATAAAGGGAGAGGAGGCGTTTTGATAAGCTCCACCTACTTACAATGCAGGACTACACAGCACACCAGGGCTCAACCACAACTTGAACTCCCCTTAACACACACAAACAATATAACCTAATCATATGCACCCTTACACTAACCTGAAATAAAAAATAATTGAAAAAAAAAATAAAAGCTCTGTACTCTTATGACTCATCATGGAGTAGATAGAATGATATGAATTACGGAGAAAAAATTGATGGAGTAACTGTTCTGAAATGGCTATCATGGTTTATAACGAAAGTTTCATTTATCAAACCCACAATTATAGTAAGACAATGAAAACCTCAGGTGATACATTTCTGATACCTGCCAGATCATGGGAACACTTAAAAATTCTTTTCATACTCAGCTAAATATTTTTCTTATAATTAAATTCATTACATTTGTTAGTTAAGGATTTTTAATTCAAAAGGTAGAAAGATACATCAGGCAACATGTGTCCATATTATGAGTTCATAAACAATGGAGAATTTATTTTGAAATGAATATTAACAAAAGACAAAAACAACTTAAAACTTATTTATTATAGTCAGTACTCTTTCCATGTTGCCAATATCACGTTCTTACACCCTTTCAACAGCTTCATTTAACTATTCATTAAAAGTTCATTTACAAATGAATATTAAGTAGAAAGTAAATAAAATTCCATTAATTCTTTCGTGGTCAAACATACTTCACATTTAAATGTAACTCACCTGCAGTGAAATCTTCAGTCAGATCAATAAATGCATGAGAATGTGGAATCCGCATTTTATTTGTGGTGGTCAGTGCAGGATGCCATGATAAATTCCTAAAAACAATTAAACAAAAATACTTTTAAAAAGATAAACATCAAATAAGCATAGTTTTAAAATAGAAAAAAATCTGTATGTTATACATTTTAAAAACTTTTATTGCTGTATTTCACATAACATTCATTCTTTTAAAGTATACAAGTCACTGTTTTTTAGAATGTTCATAGAGTACAATTATCACTTCTACTTAAATCCAAAACATTTTCATTACCAAAAAAAAAAAAAAAAAATTCTGTACTCATTAGTCACTTCCCATTTCTCCTCCTCCTAGTCCCTCACAACCACTAATCCACTTTCTGTCCCTGTATCCACTTTCCTATTTATTTCATATAATGCAATCATACAACAGGTGGACTTTAGTGACTAGAGTCTTTCATTTAGAACATTTCAAGTTCATCCAAGTTGAAGCATGGTCAGTCCTTCAGTCCTTTATATGCCAGAATGATCTTCCACTCTACAGCTGTGCATTTTATCCATCCATTCATCTACAGACAGGCATTTGGCTTGTTTCTACTCTTTGGCTACTATGAACATTTCTGTACACGTTTTTATTGTTTTCAATTCTTTTAAGTATACACCTTTGCAGGGAATTACTGGATCATAAGGTAAGCATACCAGTATGTTTCACTGAGAAACTGTCCAACAGTTTTGCAAAACAACTTGATCATGTGACAGTCCACCAGCAGTGCAGGAGGATTCCAGTACCTCCATATCTTTGCCGAAATTTATTTTTGTCCATTTATTTTATTACAGGCATCCTAGAGGGTGTGATGTAGTATTTAATTGTGGTTTAATTTGTATTTTTCTGATGACTAATGATATTGAACATGTTTTCATGTGTTCATTGGCTATTTGTATGTCATCTATGGAGAAATGTCTACTCAAACCCTTTACCATTTTTAAAGTATATTATTTATTGCATTATTTTTTGAGCTGTAAAAGTTCTTTATATATTTTGGACACTAGACCTTTATTCATTATATGATTTGTCATTATTTCTCCCAGTCTGTGTTATTTTCGGAGTTTCCTCTTTGAGCTGTAAATCTTCTCCAGAAACCCTACTCATTGACATTTGTTTCTACAATGCCAACCCAAGACTTGACTCCCATGAAATAGTCAGCAAATAACTGGTTGGAAGGAATTATAGTCTTAAGCAGCATTTCCTATTCCTCTCTAATTCAGTTAGAATTTTCTGTCTCTCTCATAGTATTACATTCCAGTCTGATAGGGAACTGCAGGTATTCCATCTCCAAACAGCAATTTAAAACTATTTAAACACAACTTAACACAATACCCAACTGACTGGATAGCAAACAAGGTTTGCAGTTGTGGGTTTGGTTCTGATACATATGGAAATCAGAGACACACAGTGGACTAATTTGTCACTGGCAGGTGGACTCTAAGAAAAAGGATAAGCATTCATCAGGAAAAAAAGTTTTCTACTCAAGATTGAGTTCTATAAATTGCAACCTCTTCCCAATAAACCTATTCTTATTTTATACTCATTGAGCCTATGTACACTTTAACCTGGATAGAAAAGAAAAATCAAAATCAAGCAGCATGCACACAAACTAATTTTATTATTTTCACCAAAACTACATGATACACATGTATAAGATCATGGTTGTAAGAAAATATTAAAATAGGCTCAGCGCCCATAGCACGGTGTATATGGCACCAGCATATACACTGAAGGTGGAGGGTTCAAACCCGGCCTGGGCCAACTAAACAACCATAACAATTGCAACAAAAAAGTACCTGGACATTGTGGTGGACGCCTGTAGTCCCAGCTACTTGGGAGGCTGAGACAAGAGAATGGCTTAAGCCCAAGAGCTGGAGGTTGCTGTGAGCTGTGACGTCACAGCACTCTACTAAGGGTAACGTAGTGAGACTCTGTCTCAAAAAAAAAAGAAAAAAAAGAAAATATAAAAATAAATTAGAAATTACATACATCATTTGGTGTAATTCATACCAAACAACTCGTTTGATTCTTTTATACACAAGACTGGAAATCTTTAAAACAACTCCAATTAAGTCCAATTTTAAGATGACCAATTTATTTTAAGACAGGCTATTTATATATCAATTGTATAATTTCTAAGACTTAATTACCAAAAAAATAATCAGACTTGGGCTAGCGACTCTCTGATAAATTTAACCCAAAGTCATTTTAGATGACTTTCCTAATGTTCCAAACAAATTTTGTGATAAGCCAAGAATGAATTAAAAGCATGATCTTTAACAGAGTTGAATTTAAAGGGGCTGATCATGTGGCTCTGTTTTTAATTACAACCTAAGCAGTTATTGATATAATTCCCTACAAAAATTTTAATAGGTTTACCATGACATAAGGGATAGCTAGAATCCTGAAAAACTTGAACTTGTGCCATTTTATCTGAGGAGCTATTTAACCAAATGTTTATTTCTTTTTGTTTGTTTGTTTTGACACAGAGTCTCACTTTATTGCCCTCCTCAGCTCACAGTAACCTCAAACTCTTAGGCTCAAGCAAGTCTCTTGTCTCAGTTGGGGACTATAGGTGCCCGCCACAACGTCTGGCTATTTTTGAGTGATGGGAGTCTCATCTTGTTCAGGCTGGTCTTGCCTCTGCCTCCCAAGCACTGGGATTATAGGCATAAGCACTGGATCTGGCCCCAACTGTACATTTCAAAGGAAGAATTTCAAACAGTGATAAAGCAAAAGTGACAGGGAAAGACAGCAAGCCAAATTCAGCATGAAGATGTGTTTCATTTGACCTACATCTTCCTTTGAAGTCGGATTTCAATAAAATGTGGGATTTCCAACTTTTTTTTAAACATCGAAGATTGGCAACCTGCTGGTCCTGTTCAGACAAAGGTAGCTCTTGTAGCAGCCAAAGTATTCATCTTCCCAAACTGCTTCACTCACTTTGATATCCTTTTTGGTCCCCTTATACATTTGAATTTGTAACTCCTAATGATATATTGATTATAATCTTGCTTTCTTGAGCATTTGAAATCAATATTCTAGTTCTTCATAGTAGTTTAACTTTTACACTTGTCTGGCATCTTCTATTCTATGTTCATGACTTAGAAGTCATTAGATGCCTTAGAGTTTATTTCATATGGTGTCTATTTACCATTCTGATGTTTACCAAAGGTGTAGGGAGAATAAAAGAGCGGTTGTTTCTTTTTGTGGTCCATTTTAAAATGTTGGAAAACTGAACACCTATGCAGGTATCTAACAGAATTAAAGAGTTTAAAAGTTTATAATTCAAAATAAAATGCATTTTTCCTTCTACCTTTAAAGTTGCTCTTTGTACACATCATAGTTTTTTAGCAATAAAAAACAGATATCACATTTTTTAAACACTTAATTCATATAAATTGTAATCCTCGCATACATGTGCCCAACTCCATTCGAAAACTAAGGTCACAAATATAAATGCTCTGATGTCAAAGGAAGAAACAACAGACATGACAACGCAGGCAGTTCCAACCCACACGGAGGCTATTCAGTGACATTTCTTGACCTCTGTAGAATATTTCAATTATTCGCTCTTCCTACACAGGAAACTAAATTATGTCAAAGTGTTCTAATTTGTGGGCATCACCATACTTAATCTCAAAGAACAACATTTATCAACGGATGAATTTAAACGTAATAAATTTCAGGTGAAGCTTTTAGTTGCCTATGGTAACTAACTGTTCTTTGAAAAGACTCTTTTTTTTTTTTTTTGAGACAGAGCCTCAAGCTGTCCCCCTGGGTAGAGTGTCGTGGCATCACAGCTCACAGCAACCTCCAATTCCTGGGCTCAAGCGAGTCTCCTGCCTCTGCCTCCCAAGTAGCTGGGACTACAAGCGCCCGTCACAACGCCTGGCTATTTTTTGGTTTTAGCCGTCATTGTTGTTTGGCGGGCCCGGGCTGGATTTGAACCCACCAGCTCAGGTGTACGTGGCTGGCGCCTTAGCCCGTTGAGCCACAGGCGCAGAGCCCCACTGCCCTATTCTTATTTAAAAAGTATTTAATCTGGAACAGAAAAAAAATCCTGTATTCTCTGGCAATGAAGTGTCTGTCTCGCCCAATCCTCGTGGAACAGGAGCACCAGCGCTAAAACGGGCCGTCCACCCAGCTGCTGGGCAGCCTGTCCGAGAGCAGCGACCTCGCCTGGACCCCGGCTTGGCGCTGCTGGGCAGGATCCCCGGGAGAAAGGGCAGGGCCCCCCTCCCCTCCCCTCCCCTGCCTGCCGCGGGGTGTGGGGGAGTGAGTGACGGGGGCTACTAGCTCCTCCCCGACTTCTTCCTGCGGTTCTGCCTCCTCCGTCCTTGTCACTGACTCCCAGCTGGCAGGGAAGGTGGGCGTATGTCCCCGGGAACCTAAATTGCTGAGTCCGGCAGGGCCTGCCCGGGGTGGGGGCTCCAAGCAGCTGATTCTCTTCACCCCTCGCCTTTCGTCTGTTCCCCAGCTTCATGCTCTGCCTCCGCTCGGGCCCTGAACCTTCCCTCCCGGCCGCGTCGTGCCTGTCGGGTTGTGGGGTCCTGGCAGAAGTCCCCAGTGGATCTGCTCCCGCCCTCGCTCCGTCCTCCGGGCATCCCGAGAGCCCGCTGGGGCCCGGCTCCCTGCAAAGCAGGCGCGGCTGGCGCAGCTGGGCTCCCGACAGCCCGCACTTCCTCTCAAAAGACTGGCTGGTTACTTTCTTCCTCGGTTTCCCAAAGCGGTGGGACCTTGCTCTTCACCCCTTCCAGGCTGCTCGGCCTCACCCCATGTCCAGTGCCACGGTGGCCACCAGCAGCGAGGGGCCCTTTCGGATGTCAGTTTCAGATGTCAGGTCTCCTAGACCTCAGAATTCAGCCTTCAGTCACGCTGACCGCCTCACATACGCTCAGCAGCTGCTCCGCGAGACGGCTCGGGACAAACACAGCAGCACTGCGGGCAGTCCAGGGCCCCACAGGGCTTCCTTCCTCCATAGGGTGGAGGAATGCCTTGATGGGTGAGGTGGCAGACACAGTCCCAGTGGCCCTGAGCCGCCCTGCACCTGACAAGGCTGCGGCAGTGGCACCTCGAGTCCCTACAGTGGGCTCAGAGCAGTCGCTCTCCAGCAGGGTCACACCCAGTGACACCTACCCTGAGGCTGCCAGGGCAAACCAGGCCCCATGCTGCCCCTCCCGGGAGCCAGCTGGTCTTGTGCCCCAGGGCACCAATTTGTAGAAGATACATGCTCTGATAATTGTTCCAGCCAATGTGAGCTGGGATGGGGGCTTTTGCAACCTACCCCCCCAACTGGCTGCGAAAAAATGACCACCCTGCTGGCTCCACTGGGGTCCGCGTGCCATCCTCCTCACTCCCCTCAGGAAGCAGTCCTCGAGTCTGACCTTGAGGAGCAGGGCAGTCCTGTGCCAGGCAGAGCCCCCAGCGCAGTGCCTTCCCACCTGCCATCTGCTCTTCTCTTCCCATGGAGGCCGCTCTGCCTCTCTTGGTTGGGGAGCCCTGCATTTCTGGCCTCTCCACCGATGCCCTCCCTTTCCTCTATTTTATGTGCACACTCTTCCACTTGCTGTTCTCAAAACTGTCCCCCCACGCCGCTGAGCCGCCCTCCGGCGTGTCCCGAGAGCCTGCTGGGGCCCAGCTGCCCTGTGGCCCGCGCCAGCCCGTTGCCCTGGCTGTCTGGCCTCCAGCTTGACATGAGAAGGGGGTGTCATGTGGCATTATCACAGCCTTGCTGATTCTGGCGCATCCTCATTTTCCCCAGACCCTTTCTTCCACACCTACAGTGGCTGCCAGGCTCCTGGTCACACTGTCCTGTCCCCGGTGTGCCTTCAGGACCAGGGAGTGGCTCCCCAAGTTGTTGTCTCTACACTCTCCCATCCCTCTTTCATTCTCTTAACCCTGCCCACCCCTCCCTCAATAACCACTTCTTCGAACTTTCTTCCATCAGCCCTTTGTAATGTACCATGTGACTCTTGCCAGGACCTGATCCCTCCCTGTCCTGAGCTCTCTGGCTGCATCAGAGACCACCGCACAGAGCAGCATGCACGGCAGCTGTCACCTGCTGCTCTGTTCCTCGGGTTGCTGCTGGTGGCTCACCGCCGTCTCTCAGGAGGCTGAGCTGACACGGTGGCTGTCCTCCCTGGCGTGTTTGCCTGCCTCTGGGATCTCAGCCAGGGTATCCACCCACGGCCTTCCCGGATGGCTATGGCATCCTCACAACTCCATGTCTGGGTTCCCAGGGCAAGAATCCCAGGGAGGAGCTGAGCAGAAGCTGCATCACATTTGATGACATGGCCTTTAAAACATCACACAGAGTTACTTCTCTAGTCATTGGAGCAAGTCCACCTGTGTTCATGAAGAGAACTCAACTCCACCTCTTGATAGGAAGAGTATCAAAGAATTTGTGGACATGTTTTAAAACCAGCACAGATGGTAAATTCTTGATACCTTTGTTAGGTGGGGACCAGATGTCGGGTCCCCGTGTTCCCAGGGTCTGGGTTCCCAATACTGAAGAACAGTTCCTGGTACCTGGGGGACAGAGTGAATGAACAGAGCAAGCAGGTGCAAGCAGGTGCAAGCAGGCAAAGTGCCAACGTTCATGAAAGCACAGAACATTCCAGAGAAGGCACGGTCAGCCCCTGAGAAGGGAGGAGAGCCTGAGTTCAGCAAGATTGCTCCTTTTATGTGGAGTCCCCAATTTTGTGTTTAGCGGGAGTAGAATACTCACGGTTTTTCTTGGAAAAACTATGGCGAATTCCTGGAAATGTTAACCTGACACTTTTGTATCCTTGTAAGGCAATTTCTGGGGGTTGCCATGGTATTTGTAAACTGTCCTGGTGCTAGTGGGTGTGATTTTTACTGTGTTAAGGAGGGCAGGTCGTTTAAGGCCACTGCTACCTCAGGTGTGCTCATGCCCCCAAACCCTCCATCAAGGCTGTCATCACACCCCCACCGTGTGGTTTCTCTGTCTCCTTCTGACTGTTCAGTCCTTAGAGACCCTCCACTATAGACCAAGCAAACATCTGGTCAGTCCTTGGGGATCCCCTTTGACAAGCCATGTGTTTCCTTAGGAGCCCACTCCCTGGGGTCCTAATCAGGCTAGTCCCAAAACAACCTAAGTCAGTATGACCATATCTGTCTGTCCATGTCAAGAAGTCCTTGGGACATTGATTAAACTCTGTGTCAAGGCAGCCTTCCTGCAAGGTTTCGATTAGCTGCATTCCTATGACAAGCTGAGCGTGATAGTTTGGGCCAGCCTGGCTCAAGCTCGTCCAAAACAGCATCCATCATCCACCTGCTCATGTCTAATGACCTGCCGGACCTGACAGCTTCATCCTGATCCAGGCCATCCATGCCCTGTTGGGTCCCCAAGGCAGGACAGAGCCTCTCTACAGACTCTTGTCTCCTCACCCCACAGCCACGGGCCACAGGTGTGGTTGACTTGGCCCCAACTCCACGTGTCCCTTCCTCCCAGCCCCACTGCAGATGAACCCCTATTGGCTCATCTGGGTGGTTGCTGCTGACCTTCCTCCTTCCCAGAGGCTACCCCATCCACCGGGGTGTCCCTCAGGCCATCCCAGAACCCTTCACTTTCTTGACTGGGAAAATGAGTTCCACAGAGGTGAAGGGACTCACCTGAAATCACACAGCTAACTGGAGGCAGAGGCAAACTAGAATTCAGGTCTTCCGGTGGCTTAAGGTTGGGCACCTTCTACCTTCACTGCCAGAGGGTGACTCTTTGGCTGTCCTTAGGAAGCATTCTTCCGCCAGAGGCCTGCATGGTCTCTTAGTCTCTTCATTCCAGGCCCTACATATGGCCCCCTTTGCTAGATTTTGCAACAAAACCATTGCTAGAGAAATACACAGCCACTTTTATTATTTTCCTTATTCTAATTTACCATTTAAGTAGGCATCTCCGGATCTCTAAGTGTCATCATCTCACGAAAGAACTATTCTTGCTCTTAAGGAACTTCCATTCTAAAATTACACAAGACACAGAGGAGACAGACACACAAAGAAACACTATGCTTTTCTTTTTTTGGTAAGGGCTGGGGGAAGTGTAGAGAAGGAAAAAAAATAGAAAAGGATAGAGAAACATCAACACTGTTTGGCAGATGAAAATAGCAGGAGAGACAGCAAGAACTTGATGGGATTTGTCCCCAGGAAGAAAGGATTTCGAAGCTGCACAACTATTTATTTATTTTTGCATATGGAATCAGCCATTTTTAAGCTACTGATAAAATCAAGGACAATTTTAGACCAAATTGAGCTTTAATTTTGGCTTGAAAGCATAATTCTTCTGCTAAGAACTCCCTCCCACAACATCTGAAATTACTGACTAGCTGCAGAAGGCACCAGAGCCATCAGCCTAGATAAGGCTGAGCTGCTGCTCTCCAAGGGGCAGCCGCTGATGGAGCTGTGCGCCTGCAGGGGCCTTAGAAAGGCCAGAGGAGGAGCAGCATTCAAATGTTTGCTTGGTTACAGTTGGTTCAGCTTTGGTAAGGACGAAGAAAAGGTGGCCCCCAGACCCCCTGAAGAATCTAGCCAGCTGGTGTGGGTTTAGGAGGAGTAGGGAGGCTGGGGCCACACTCCGCTTAAGAGCTGACTTTCCTTACAACTTGGTCCTCCAAAATCTGCAGAGCTTCCCCTAACCATTGAAAAAACGATTCCAGCACCTCTTTCTCCACAGTGCCCTTCATTGGCCTCCTGGTTCCTAATAGCATAATACCAAAGTTGACAGCTCAGACTGTGAGGTCAGAAAGAGTAAGTGTGAGAGCAAAGCAAGTGTGAGACTGACAAATACGAGAGTGGTGTGAGGAAGTGTGGATGAGTGCGTGCTCCCACAGAGTGCCAGGACCCAGGTCTGCTGAGGGCGCGTCTCCTGCCAGGACTGCAGATGGACCTGGAGAGGTGACACGTGGAAGGCACACAGCATGTGGCTCGCAGTCAGAGCCAAAACCCACTCATGTCTCTCACACTTGCGTCCGTCTCACACTCACTTGTGTCACTCTCATGGGTGTCACATCATTGGACAGCCCGCAGTCCTGCCAGCCCTCTGGTCGCTGCCTGCTGGGTGGGGGACTCCTATCTGGACCTGCAACGTGTCGGGCTTCCCGCAAGCAGTAACAGCTGCAAGAACCATGTTGCGTTCTTGGTTGGTCCCTTTGCTAGGCAGAGAGGAAGCCAATGTTTTTCCAAAGTGTGGCAGGGCTGGGTAGCTGGGGCCAGGAGCAAGGAGAGGGCAGAGTCCATCCCTCCAGAAGCAAAATCCCAAGCTTGTCACTCAAGGGACGATGCTTCTGGAAGGTCTGAGCACCTACAGCTCTGGGTGCACGCAGGGCTCACTGAGACAGGAGAATGGGAACAAAGGGATGCAGGGACAGAACTTCCAGGTTCAACCCCTCTTTGTTAGTCTATTATGTGCTGTTATTAAATACAAGAAAAAATACCTAAGGCTGGGGAATTTAAGAAGAGAAGAGGTTTCTTTGGTCACAGTTCTGCAGGCCATATGAGAGGCTTGGTGCCAGCATCTGTTTCTGGTGAGGGGTCAGGAAGCTTCCAATCGAGGTGACAGGTGGAGGGAAAGAGGGCGTGTCGCGTGGTGAGAACAGGGGAGGAGTGAGGGGCAGGTGCCAGGCTCCTCTAAACAACCAGCTCTCGTGAGCTGACATGGCAAGACCCCTCATTATCATAGGCGGGACCCCAGCCCCTCAGGAGGGAGCTGCCCTCGTGACTCAGACGCCTCCCACCAGGCCCCCTCCAATACTGGGGACCACATTGCAACATGAGATTTGTGGGGGACAGACACCCAAACCATAGCATTTGTTCTCTGGGCTTGAAAAAGAGCAAAGCCTGATGTCACAGGCCTTTCTCTTTCTCCTTTTAGGGGGCCTGTGTGACTTACCCTCAATCAAACTGAATTTTGTCTCTTTCCTAAAGGACCAGGAGAGGCAGAGGCTAGGTCTGGACTGGTCAGGACAGGGGCCTAGCTGGTGAATGAGAACCAGGAGGAGGGAAGGGAGAAAGAAAGAAAGAAAGAAGGATTGGCTTTTATGTGGAATGAAGGGCTTAGAAGCAGTCTCAAAAGCAAACGTTTCCTCTGCCGCCCTACCCACTCTCCCCTGAAGTTAGCCAGGGACACTGAAATCCTTCTTCCCCAAAGCAGGTCATAGAAACCAGAACCCCTTTTCTTGAAAGCCAGCTACAAAACCTAAAATACTGTGTAAACACTGGCCATAAACAATTACCAGGCCTACCTTGTTTGAGTGTAGGTCCTCAGACCCCGTTACAGGGGCCCCTGTCCACAGCCCAGAGGAAAAACGCTGCTCAAAGGGGCCAAGGGGGAGCAGGACAGGCCTGCAGGGTTCCCACACTCCTGTTAGCATTAGATCTTACTCTTTTTTGCCCAAAGAATCAATAAAATAAAAGTGATTAATTATTTTTATGTGATAATGACTAGAAAACATTCAGCACGTGGTAGAGGGAACCCACTTTGAGTGTCAAGCGTGCTGGGCACAGTGCAGAGTGGAGGCCACATTCCACACCTTCTACCCCCAGATCCCTATGTGAACATTCTTCCCTTCTGGCTTCCATGATACTCTCCCACCCACCTTGTAGAATTCGCTTCTACATGGCTGTCCGCACTCTGCTGAACCTAAGAGTAAAGATGGCCTCTGGGTCTTATCCTGATGGCTCTCACATATGCACATTAAAGAAATGTGTATGGCTTTTCTCCATCTCACCTGCCTTCTGCAACCTGATTTCTCAGGGAGCCTGCAGGGGTGCGTGCCCTCCACCGCCTCCTCCAGTAGTGTGCCCGCCTGTGCAGCCTGCGCCGCACATGGAGCCTGCCCCTGGCTCAGTGTGGGGAGAGCAGGATGGTGGGGAGTCCAAGGCAGACCCAGGAGGGCCACCTGAGGGGTCAGTAAAGGCTTCCTGGAGAAGGAAGGGCCCAGACTGGGGTGCAGAAGGTAAGTAAGAGGGAAGGGCATGTGAAGAAAGGGAGGGACTTGCAGGGCAAGTCGCAGAGGCCCTGAGGATGCAGACTTCCTCGGCAGAGGGGATGCAGAGCCCAAGAGAAGTTGGGGGGGGGGGCACAGCAGGTCACCAAGCCTGCCTTTGTCCCAGCGATGCTTAGGAGTCCTTGTGGGTCTTGGATGGGCACACACCAGCTGCTACATTTTCTGATTGGCCAGTGGTCAGCAGTGGACTCCAGGCACTACTGATCGTTTATGCCTTTGCTGAGTGATTGAAGCCAAATAAACTAGTATTCCATGTCTTCAGAGAAGGTATTTTTTGGTCTTTTACCAAAGAAGCACATATGCACAGCCTAGGAAGTGTGTACAGAAAACCCCCCGTTTTCCCACCTGTCTCCCTCCCAGTGCTCCTTCCCCAAAGTCAGTGTCTCTCCAGATCTGCAGGCAGCATTTCTCAGGCTTGGACTACTGTGGAAGACCTCCCGGCCTGGTCTTCCAGCTCTGCTGAGAGCTACGCGGCTGCTTCCAGCTAAGCCAGTGTCAGTGGCACCTGCAGCCCCGCCAAGCCTCGTACTAGTACAGCCATTCCACGTGGCTCTGTCTGCTTCCTGCAGTTAGTAGCGCCAGGGCTTGGTCTTCCCACGTGACTGCCACTGACTCATTCCCAGCCTCCCTGCCTCTAAGCGTCACAAGCCTCCTGCTCTCTGCCTGCAGAGGTCTGCAGGGAGCATTCTGAGGACCCGCTTCCTCAGGTAGAAGAAGCCACAGAGACTTTAACACCTTAGAATGATTTGGGGCTTTCCCTTTTTTTTTGTAGAGACAGAGTTTCACTTTATCGCCCTTGGTAGAGTGCCCACACAGCTCAAAGCAACCTCCAACTTCTGGGCTTAGGCAATTCTCTTGCCTCAGCCTCCCGAGTAGCTGGGACTACAGGCCAGGACGGGTTTGAACCTGCCACTCTCAGTATATGGGGGCATCGCCCTAGGGCTTTCCTTTTAATGACACTGAAAATTGCTGACATGTCTTGACTTTCCGAAGGTGCAACCGAGTTCTGTTTGGTTTGGAATCTGCTAGTGCCTTCCCTTTGCCATGCTGACTTGTACGATGATGGTGCAGGAAAGGTCCCACCATTCCTTCCAGGTGTCACACAGCACTGTGACTAAATGCAACCAAAGTCTTTCCAAGCCGAAAGGCCTCTGGGGCTTGGTTTAATGAATTGATAAAACTAATTTGTGGGGGAGGAGCCAAGATGGTGGCCGAGTAACAGCTTCCTTGCAACTGGGCTCGGTGAGACTGAGGAGAGAAGACTTCAGGCATCTCTGGCTGACGAGATCTGCCCAGAAACATCCCTTTGGGGACACGGAGACAGCGTGAGACTTCTGGACCCCCTGAGGAAGGCAAAAGCAGTGGAGATCTGGCAAGTGGTTGCGTGTGTTCA